>BMAC01000039.1:1079718-1110473 GCA_014905375.1 Phtheirospermum japonicum
CTGACTAACCTCGATTATGAAAATTACCCCTCACTCGATTAAACAACACAAAACAACACTAAAAACAAACAAAAACACAACAACATCAAGTCGGACATAAATAACCCCATGCACTAAACTGCCACCTACAGATTTCGCAGCTCCATAGGTAAACATAAACAAAAATGCCAAATGCCATAAGCAACAAAAAAAAAAAAAACAAAACAAAAAAAAAACACCCCACACAAGAAGAGAACTACTGCACTAAATAAAATACATCCATCGACATAATGAAAAAGAAGCAAATAGCCTAATAAACAATAAAAACTCTCCCCCTCCGAGCACTGCAATCGGATCAGCCTACTAATAACACTTTCAAAATTGCTAACCCTAGTTCAGCCACCACTAACTCAAATCATCGTCGCCAGACACTGGAGCCTCCACTGTTGTCAATTAGTCATCTGTTGATGGATATGTAGGTAGTGAATGCCCAAGTTGATGACTGGAGGCAATAGCGTAGCCAGGACGTCATCGTGCACTGAGCAGGATTTTTTCCCTAACACTAAATAAGTCTATTACTCCCTCCGTCCCATAAAAATAGTCCAGTATTCCATTTTCGTCCGTCCCACAAAGATAGTCCAGTTACTATATTTAACATATCATTAAATTTTCATTTCTACACATACCCTTAATTAATATTATTGAAATACTAGTATTCTACATGATAAATTGAAAATTGATGATTGCAATATAAAATCTTAGTTTTTCAATAACAAATATACTAATTCCAACACTGATTTCTATAAGCATTAATTGACATTAATAAATTCAAGAAGGGTATAATTGGAAAACACTAACTAAATTAATGACTTAACTATATAAACTACTCATTTCTTAATATGTGTGAAATCAACCGTAGAACCATCTTTTTGGGATGGAGGGAGTATTATTTATTCTCTTATTTTTAATACCGTTGTAATAAAAATGGGTTAGAGTTGAAAGAGTTTTTTTTAAAAATATATCATATAAGTTTACTATTTTTTTTATTTTTTAATATTGTTTTAACATAAACGAGGTTGGTACAGATGATTTTTCTTAAAAAATAATCTATATAAATTCACCAATTTTCTTTTTTTTTTTCTCTCTCATAAATTTGCATTTTTTTGGTTAGGCAAAAATAATAAAAAGAATGTAAAATAAATTCTCAAGCTTTGATTGTTGGCTCCCCGCAATACAATTTTTCCTCCAAAAGTCTTCACAATCTCCTACTCCCTCCATTTCACAATATAAGTCGTTTTATAGTAAAATTCTTGTTTTACAATATAAGTCTTTTTGCTTTTTTCACACAAATTTAGGAGAAGAGAGAGAAAGAAAAAGGTACAAAGTGAATTGAGAATTGAGATATTTGAGGAGAGAGGGAAAGAAAAAGTAAAAAGTAAAAAGTTACTAATTGAGAATTGAGATATTTGAGGAGAGAGAGAAAGATAAAAGGAAGTTGGGTAGTTTACGAAAATAAAAAATTAAATATTTACTCATTTATCTAGACTTCTTAATAAGTGTGTTTTTTTCCAAAACGACTTATATTATGAAACAGAGAGAGTATCAAACACCGTTTTTATGTTTTCCGATATATTTATCTAATAATACACACATTTTCTAAAATAGTTTCTCTCAATCACACTCCCCTAAAGTTTCCCATTAACCTTCAATCATTAATCAAATAGAGTCTTAGTTTCGATTTAAGAGAAAGTTAATGTATTCATGCATTTATTTTTTAAATCATTTTCAAAGGAAGTCACAAATTTCAAATACTTCTCATTTGAATTATAAGTAGGAAGTCAAGATCGAAACAAAAACCTATCTCCAACCGTAGGCTCATACTCAAATTTTTTAGACCCTAAATATGTTTTTTAATATTTTCGGGTCTTAAATTTTTTTCAACTCCAAATGTTGAGTCATATAATTACGAAAAATTCTACAGTGTCACTCACTTTACCATACCCGTGCATTTTAAGTCATTACATCATTCCACTACATAAAAATTGAAATGATCTAACGGTTAAAAATGCATGGGTATGATTAAGTGAGAGACAAAGTAAAATTTCCATATACAAGACCCTAAAATTAACTTTTGGTGAAAGTAATTAATATTGTCCTTTTATCTTGTACCTATGTAGATGTTTTTTGTTTTTTTAGGTGAGTCTCATCAGACAAATTTGAGACTTAGATCTCAAAATATTTAAAATTTTTTGTAAATTAATCTCAAATTTGTGAACTTTTTAGGTTATTCATATTTAACTATAAAACCTGCGTGTTAGATAATCTTTTGTATTATACCCAAAATAAATTAGGAGATAGTCTAATGGGCAGAATGTAAGTCATGAATTTAAGGGGGCCAGAACGTTTCCTGTGAATTACCTCCAAGACTAGGCCCAATTAAAACCAGCGTATTTTTTCACCAAGCCTCCTATCCAAACCCGACACAAGCTCAAAAACTAGAATCATCGAACAACAGGGCACGGTTTTCTCTTGTGACTATACATCCGGTTCCTACAATTCGACCTAAATTTAACATTAAAATCGCACATTTTCATATATCGTCACACTGTACTTAGCATACAGTATCCTCCGTCAAGTTATTTACTTCCCTCTCCCGCTCGGCCATCTCCGAATTTTGCAGACATCACAAATTGATTTCACTCTAAATCTACCCCAAATCAAGGAGAAGCAAGAGAGATAATTGGATTGAGGCAAAAAAAGGAATGAAAATGGTAGCATCACAGGTTGTAAATACATACCCTCTTTCGAGCTACACTTTCGGCACCAAAGAGCCGAAGATGGAGAAAGATACCTCCGTCGCCGACCGCCTTGCTCGCATGAAAGTCAAGTGTGTGATATTTTTATTATTCTAATTTTGTTGTTTTTTCTTTTGTTTGATTTTTCAGTATTGTAATTGCAAAACCCTAGATCAAACCTAGCTAATGTAACTAGGGTTTTATCTCTGGATCCTTAGAACAATATGTTGTATATTGGATTTGAATGTTATTGGGTTTTTGAGTTGCAGCTACATGAAGGAAGGTGTGAGGACCAGCGTCGAGGGGATTTTATTGGTATGCTTATTATTATTATTATTATTATTATTATTATTATTGGCAAGTTTTTACGTGTTTCTCATGATTCTGATAATTACTTGGCACACTAATTTCGACACAGCTTTTTGGTTGTGAGTTTTGAACTAAAGTATTTTTTTGCTTAAAATATTTTTCTGGTATTTGAACCTATTATTTAGTAGAGGAAAGCAGATTGATCAAAACTGGATGCCGCAAAATTTCCTTCCCTGCAGAGCTTCTAATTTTAGAAAGCCGTGCAATGAAATTTAGTTATAGTGCGAGTACGATACTGTTCATTCACACACACACACACACACAAAAAAAAAAAGGGTTTGATATTATTGTTTTTGTGCAAATATTTTGTTTTTCCAAATCCAGACTGAAGGAAATAGTTTTATTGGTGCTTTTTACACTAGAATCTTGCATGTAAACAGATTGTTAATATGCCTGTTTTGTGTAATTGTATCTCTATCTCCTGATATGGTGACAATGGCATACGTCAAATGCGTATATATGTTTTGTTATGTCCGATCACATATCATTCTTGACCTTGGAATATGCTCTTTAAATCAAAGTAAGAAGTATAATTATGTTAACTGTAACTCATCTTTATATTCCTCCTAAGTTGTTGTATCCGATGCATAGACTAATTGTTTATTTGGATTCATTCTGAATCCAATACCACCACTAGTATCCCACTATCCCGTAACCTGATAATGTGAATATTCTGGATGTTTTTATTTTGTCTAAATTAAACAAAAATGATATTTGAACTTACAGGTACAAGAGCATAATCATCCCCACATTCTTCTTTTGCAAATTGGAAATACATTTTGTAAACTTCCGGGCGGCAGGTTAAAACCAGGAGAGAATGGTATCAAATCTTATTTCATTTTTTTCTGTCATTCTTGTATTCACTAAGTTCTACTTGTGCATTGATTTCTTGATTGGATTTATGTATAGTTTTGTCCCTTTATATTACTTCACAGAAATTGAGGGCTTGAAAAGGAAATTATCAAGCAAACTTGCTGCTAATTCACCTGCTCTGCAGCCAGATTGGCAGGTAATATATAAGGAATCGCAGTTTTCCTTTTTAATTTTTATTTTTATTCAAGTTTTGATGTTTAGGCTTAATGTGCTATATGTGAAATTTTGATGCAGATTGGCGAGTGTGTGGCGATGTGGTGGAGGCCAAATTTTGAAACTATCATGTACCCTTACTGCCCCCCACACATAACAAAGCCTAAGGTACATTCACCAGATGTGTAGACCCTTACGTTGTCATGTGGTATCAAAATAATTCTTTTTTACCAGTAGTATTTTGTCATGCAGGAATGCAAGAAGCTTTATCTCGTTCACCTGTCTGAAAGAGAGTATTTTGCTGTGCCAAAGAACTTGAAGCTCCTTGCTGTTCCATTGTTTGAACTATACGACAATGTTCAGGTGCGATAACTTGTGTAGTTATTATAATTGCAGTAGTGGAATATATCTTTGTTTTTTGTCCATATATCGACTCATCACATTGTTGTTGTTTTTGGGATAATTACAAATATCCTTAGAGGTTTTTCCAAATTACCAAAATTGGTTATCTTTCAAAATTCCAAATACCCCCTTCATATGTTGTTTTACAAATTGGACCTTGTGGAGGAGGTAATTTGTATAGCAAATGCAAACCCCAGGGGGTAGGGGGTATTTGTAATGTTAAAAGATAAATGGACTTTTTTGTAATTGAGCTAAACCACAGGGGTAGTTTATGTAAATATCATTTATAATTTTGAACTAAAGTTTACGCAGTGTCTATTTCCTTGGTAGTTTTCCACTTGAGTTGATGTTATGGATATTGCTTGTACTAATATGGTAATTTTAATTCCTGTAAAAACTTTTTTTTTTTGATATCTGCCAGAGATATGGACCTGTTATATCTACTATCCCGCAGCAGCTATCGAGGTTTCAGTTCAACATGATCCAGCAATAAATTCATCGGGGACCGACTCTGTAGGACTCAGATGGAAAATGGAAAGCGACTGATGATCCTGTATTTGGTTAGTCCGCCAGGACCCAGGTTTGGCGGATAAGTGGTCTAACTATGGTTCCTATCACAATATTTCTTCCTAGACTTGGACAATCTTTTAAACTCATTTTCTGTTTTGATGTTGTTTTAACTATTTGATCATCCGATGTGAACTGGGGTCCTTAGCACAACAATTAGAGTTTGATGGAACAAACCTGGAATTAAACTACGGATGTTATCATTTTTCTGCTTTTTATTATCTGCTGTATTATATATATAGTGTCATGTAAACTTGTTTAATCATTAAGGCAAACTAAATTGGGGAAGTGACTCAATGCAAAACTTGTATTGGTTTATGTGCTGATATGTAACGATTTAGGGCTGTTTTAGGCACAGGATTATAGCTATGTTTTTGCTGGCTGAAAATACAAATCCTTGTATGTAATATAGACAACTTAAAGCAGTTGTTGAATTATATTTCCCTTTTTCTTTTGGTGGTCATGAATTAATTAAAAATTGCTAGTATTGGGTTCGCCCTCTTGAAATATATAAAGATCATATGGAAATCATGTCCTTTAGTAACATCCATTGTACAAATTTATGACGAGCTTTCTTGGTAAAAGAAATTGATACATTGTGCCAATGTGGGGCGTTGGACATTTTTACAAAGCATATGGGAAGATTCATTTTTTTTTTTTTTTTCCAAATCTGATTCTATGATGAGCTCAATTGTACATTCCAGAGGTTGAATCACATTCAAATGTGTCAACTAAACAAAATACAATTAGTATACTATAGCATAATATGTCACCCTTTTTATTCTCTCTAGTCATTCTAAACTATTGAATAATGCTACTACTCCCCGTTCTCTTCCATATCCCAATCTCCTCCATCCGTTTTCTTATCCGGTGGGCATCCGACCACTGATCCATCGATGCATGAATGTTCGATAGAAGCACGTGAACCCCAGCCTCATTTGATTTTAATTCAACGGCCTTACGAATTATACTCTCGGCCAATTTAAGGTCGCCTCTATTTTGGCATCCCCTTAATAAAGCTCCCCACACCGCAATATCAGGTTCTACCAGCATATCATTTACCAAAGACTCGGCTTCTTCAAGCCGATCATTTTTGCAAAGCAGATCAATCATAGTACAATAGTCTCCGAGGTTTGGACCAACGCTTGAACTCCTTTCCAAGACTGTGAAAATCTCACGGCCTTCGTTGACTAACCCTCCATGACTACATGCAAAGAGAGCAGACGAATAAGTATGGTTGTTCAGTTTGAGTCCTATTTTCTGCATTAGACGAAAAATCTTGATTGCGTCTTTGGCTTTTCCGTGAACAGCTAGACCCTTGATCATTACATTGTAACAGAACACGTCTTTGTGCCCGATTTTGATAAACGTTGTGAAAGCTTTATCGATATCCCCACAATTTGCGTACATTTCTACAAGAACAGTTCCTACTATGACACCCATCTTTGGCCAATCTCTTATTAGATAGTGTACCCGTTTCCCCGATTCAAGATTACTCGTGTTAGAACAAGCCGTTAGAGCCGCAACAAACGTGAAAGAATCTGGCATTACATTTTCAAATTGCATCCGATCGAAGAGATCTAGTGCAAGCTCGAATTCGCCTATCCGGTTGTAAATCGACATCATACAATTCCAAGAAACGACATTCTTGTCGGGCATTTGGTCGAACAACTTCCGGGCCGTTTTCACATCTCCCACGAAGGCATATGCCCCGAGCATAGTTGTCCATGTCACCACGTTCTTGTTGGGCATCCGCTCAAATAACTCACTAGCAGCTGCCACGTCACCTACTTTAGCATAGGCAGAAATCATTGTGTTCCAAGAAACAACATCTCTTTCAGGCATTTCATCAAACAGCTCTCTTGCATTCCTCACATCTCCTTTATTTGCATACTTCCCAATCATTTTATTCCACAACTCAACTGTTTTCTCACGCATTTCATCAAATACCTTCCTAGCATCATTCAAACTCCCATTCTTCGACAACCCTATCTCCAAAAACTCAACCATTTTCACATAAAAGTCAAAAAGCGCATTCCCAATCGAAAAAGCCCACCCAAATCCAGACTTTATAATACGCCCATGCACCTTTCGGCCGTCACCAAACAAACCCATTTGAGCACACGAGTTCACAACATACGGGTAGGTGAAATTATTCGGTTTGATGCCACTAAGAGACATTTCATCGAACAGTTTTAAGCATTTATCACGAGGCCCATTATAGGCGTAGCCTCTTATCATAGCATTCCAAAGCGCGGTTTCAATGTTGAGCGGACCACCCATTTGGGCGAAAATAAGATTCGGATAATCCATTTCCCCAAACTCTGTGCTTCGCCGGAGGAATTTAAGGCGTACTTCGGGGATTTTGTATAGGGATGTTGTGATGGTGAATGCGTGTATCTGTTTCAGCTGTTTGTGTGTGCATTGCTGCAAAAAGTTGAGGACTTTGACACAAGCCAGGCATGTCATGATGCGATGTTTATATCGGAATTATTATGCACGAAAAAGATTAATAATAATAGGATAGCAATATGTGTTGGACTTAGGCGGATTAGATGAGTACGGAACTGATCCCTGGCCGACCGCAGGGGTTATTCTGACAATACGCATTATTTCACTGAGCTCACCACTTACATTTGCACCAACCTATCCCATGTTCAATTATCTTCTACGACTTATACAGAATAGCATTATAAAAATATATCAACCACGGGTAGGAGAACGAGGTTGTAGATGAGTATGGGTAAGATTAGAGCTGTCAATCTAACCCGAGTCCATCGGACCAGAGAAAAATAAAATGGGTTGGCTAGGCCGGGCTAGATTTTTTCTGTGGCCAAACCCGACCGCAAGGTATGGAAAATATAAGCGAAATGTCAATTTTATCCGCACCCGCGCATTGGTTAGTTATATCCGAGTAAATTTATTTACAAAAATGTCACTCGATCAAATTTTCATATATGCTCTTATATAATTTCAACAAACTCTTATTCATATCAATTGCTAAAAATATTTATCAAAAAGAATTTATTACACACTCATTAACATATGATTTATCAAATCCAACATTTCAATTATTCACACTTAAAAAAAATAAAAAATAAAAAAATAAATCTTGAACTTCATTTTCTAAACCCTAGTTTTTCAATCACAAAAAATAATAAACAATTGATAATGAAAAACATGAGAACAACCAATGCAAGTATTTCTTCATTTTTATTTGATTAGTATTTTGTTTCGCATGTGTATCGATGAATTTGATTTGAATTTTGAAAGAACTGCTCGCAACCTGTCCGGCCAAAAATATCAAGTAGTTTCGGTCACTAGTGATCTAATTTTCTTCAAAATTTCAGCAATTGATTTTTATATCGGGTTCTGAACATATAAAAATCGATATAGAAACTGTTTTTGTAGAAACTTATTCATTACACCGGCACTATAAAATCGATAGAGAAAGTAGTAAAAAAAAAAGACTTTAGACCATGGTCGAAACTTGAGCGATTTCGGCCATTATTGGTCGATTTATTTTCGCACACCAAATTCAAAAAATTAAAAATTGACATCTCAACCTTTATTTTTCATGTTAATAACAACATAAATTCAATTTAAAACAATATAATTCAAGATTTGTTACAGAAAATATCAAATTAAACACAAAATATTGGATTTAAAAACCCCCACAAAAATGAAAAAAAAAAAAACATACCTATATCTGACATGGCATCGGCGATAGGTGGTCGGGGAAACTGGTGACTTTCGGTGGATGTCGTTTGGGATGGGTGCTCGATTTCACGACGGGTGATCTCACGCTGCTCTTGTTTTCACTCTTTTTTTTTCTTTTAGGAATATAGGTGTTGTTAGAAAGTATATGAACAAGATTTATTTGAAAAGGGGTATAATGGGTAATTCACCACTAGTGTATATAACAAGTTGTAAAAAAATATATGGTTGAATTAAGAATCGGGTATTACTAACAAAAACACGGGTACCAATAGAAAGGAAAATGGCATGGGCTTGTAAGGTGAGCTCCGCCCATTGGGTTTATAGGTTGGGCCAAAAAACTAAGATTATTTGGGTCTAAGAAATTGTGAACTAGGCTTGACTAAGACAAACTATTAGGTACATCTGATTATACGTTCTGATTATACGTTGTGACATGGACTCACCCCTGGAAAAGAACATATTAATTGTGATGAATGTTCATCATAAATATCCGTTGTAATAAAAATGTTCATGATATTCATCACCATTTTGATAAACCTTCATCCTTTATGATCAATATCAATATCCAATGTCATAATTGAATGAATTACTAAGCTACATTCAAAGTTTTAATCAATATGAAATGTATGTATGAATTACTAAGCTAGATTCAAAGTTTTAATCAATATGAAATGTATGTATTGTGTAGAGTGAGAAAAAGTAGTGAAAACTGAAAAACACATGTATAAAATTTTGACTATTAGAATAAGTTATTCTTATAGTCGAGTCAAGCGGACGAAAATCTTTACTAATTAAAACTTGCATTTTAATGATTACAAAAATCTGCTAAAGAAACTCCTATAACATAGATATGATCTAAATTAGTATAACTCTTCAAAAAATAAAGATTCACAATTACAAGATTGGATTTTAACGAAAACTGTAAAATAAAGGAAGTAAACAATTTTAGCTGCAGGATGCAATCGTGGATGCAGAAAGAATTTGCAATCGCATCCACCAATAATGAAAATCTGCAGTAAGAATAAATATGCTCCCAAACATCTTAGCTTTTAATATTTCTCTCTGAATACGTGTCTCGTTTGGGAGCAATCCCTCAACTTTATATAGACACATCTTATATGTATAAGAGACCTACAAAATAAGAAAAAAAAAGATATATACAAAATAATGCAAGTAAATAATCATTAGTAAGAAATAAAATCAAACCTCTAGAGTTCTAATAATATTTACTAGCCTAAAAATTGACTTCTACTATAAGGAAATCTCTCTCTCTCTCTCTCTGTGTGTGTGTGTGTGTGTGTGTGTATTAATATAAAGGAAACAAAATAAAATCTTAAACTTCTAAATAATAAATACAAAATTATACGATCTCCATGCTAGAGAAAGAGAATTACAACCTAATATAAGACTAAATAATGTACATCATAATTACCAAATATAATAAATATCAAATCTTTTCTAAATAATTAAATGTTGGTCAGAAAGTCAAAATGTTAAATAAGACAAAATAAATCATTAATTATCAAATCATGTATTTATGAAATACGTGACTCAACAATCTTCCCCCTTTTGTATTTTTTTTTTGCCAAAAATCATATGATGAAAAATTGCTCCCCCTATATTACTGCAATTAAACATAAGATGGTTAAAAAGAATGCTATGACACCCGCGTGCAAGCTCCTGGTCTGGTACATAGATACGTCACCAGCCCTTTCATGGATGTTTCCTTGATTTTGCGGATACATATAATTCAAAAGAATATGTGAGTCATCGGTCCGGGGAAAGAAAAGGACAACCTTTGCTATCTTCGTTCTGAGTTAACCTGAAAGCCTTTAGTTTGAGAGGGTGCTTATCCCGCTAATCGTAGGTCTTGGTAAGTAACTAACAGAACTAAGGCTTGTTACTAGCCCGGCAGGCCATAGTGACTGTATCGAATCGAGGAACCTTTATTGGCCATTTTCATTCTCTTAGGGTGCGATCGTACCATCGAACTCAGGTTCAGGTGAGCATTCACTTTCCATTGAAGAGGAATAAATGCTTGGTGAAGTTGATATTGGCAAGGGCAAATGAAAGCAAGTCTCAATAAATTAGGGCAAAAGGTGTCATTCCAAAACAAAATAGATTAACATATAGTAATCAAAACAAAGTTTGTCAATAAAAAACATAAAATATGTCTTATGGAAAGAGATCACCAAACTCCGAAGTGGGATCACTTCGTTTCGTCACATCAGTAGCTTCAAATTCGAACTCCATTCCATCATCATCTTCATCATGATAATCAGTAAGCATATCAAAGCTCAAAGATGGACCAGCTCCACCTGAATGCGACGCAAGATTGGCAATATCATCAGTAGCAGCATCCGAAGACCAATCAGCTCCCCCTGAATTTGGATCTCCCCATGAACCATGCACAGTATCCTGACTAGGAGCAGCTAAATCTGAATCTTGAGCAACAACAACGACTCCAGAACCATCAATCGCATCTCCTCCTTTTTGGCCAAAAAGAACAGAATCGGAAAGAATGATGAGAAGCTGGGAATGGGGAGTAGTAAAATAAGCAATGACATTATTAACATACTGTAGTTAATCCAGTAAAAGTGCATGCAGTACTAGAATCAACAAACGTTGGGCAAACTCCGTAGACTCATGAATGCCAATAGAGATGCGATCGGCATCTACGACAACATCCGGGATGACATCCGGGGCAACAATGGGAGTAGGATTTGGATTAGCAGGATTAGAATCAGCTGGAGCATCGTGATCAGAAGAGCTATTCTCGTTGTTGGAATACACCACTGGAGTATCAACGAGCTGATTCTTAGCATTGAGGAGTGGTGGGGCGATGGTAAACACGACCGGACATCCAATCATAGGAATTCGGGGAACTAGATCTTGAGACACGAGCACTTTAAAAATTAGACTCGAAAATGGCAAGGCTAACTTCTTCAAAGAGGATATGGCAAGAAATGTGACGGCATCAAAGACATAAGCTCCAAAAATGAATCACATCCTAGTTCCAAGTTGATAGAGGATGCAGGCATGAAGCTCGGTGATGCTGGATTTGTTGTTCGTAGGCGCCCAGTTTCTACAGCACACTTTATGCAAAATTCCATAGAAGGAAGACAATCGGGAAGAAGGAAATTGAGTCGATCACTCAGCGGATAGATTGCTCGTCAAAAAACTAATGATACGAGTGAAGTTGGATGGATCGACATCTTCAATAACATCTGGAGTCTCAAATAGGATATTTATCACAACAGCATGGAACTCAAAGATCTTCTCACACACATAGACTTGCCCGTATCTTGGGGAGGTAGTATCACGTACTTCAACACTGAAATTGGAGTAGAATTCATTCATAATAGCTTTCTCAAACGTGGAAATATCATCAATGGTGTGCATTTGTTTTCGAATCTCAAAAAGTCTATCTAAATTATATGTATGGAATGTCGACACATGACGACGCTTCTCCTTGATTAGGGATTGGCCAACAAACATCTTGTATCGATCATGGACAACAAGAGAATAAAATGTGATCGTAAAAGCATTACCCAGCTCGTAGTCTACACCAGATGCGGGTGTAGATGTGACCGCATCATCTAAAACATCAAGAACCGCATTTTTGGTAGCATTGAAAAATGCATCCGCCAAAATAGGACTGGAGAAGGAACAAGTACGCCTTGCCACAAAGAATTGTGAGGTCTCCAAATCAGAATCGGAGGCCTCCCTAGACATAGGAAGCTCATGCCCACCAACAATAGCAGCTAACGAGTCAATGTTGACAGGAATGTTGGCAACATCGACAATGACATCACCAGTCGCATCGGCGACCATATCTCCCCATTCCTTCAAAACCCTAGCAGAATTTTCGGATTTCTTCTTCTTTTGGTTTTTCTGCTTTTTGAATCCAGACCCGCATTTATTGGAGACACCAATACTAGAGTTAGGGGACTTAAAAGTGTCTAGTCTATATCCCCAAAGTCATTTGGACTTGCGTGACAATGGAGTGTAGTTTGGATTAAGCAATTTGCGGAGAATCTCAAAGTTGGGAGGATTCTCTATATTGATCTCGTTCGCTTGATCACTTGGGAATAGTGCTGCATGTGGCTCAGAAGATTAGTGAACAGACCCATGACAGAGCTCAGGTCATGAGTTGGTGTGTTAATCTGAGCAGGACGCGATGATGAGGGGGCCGAAGACGAGAATGGAGTGGAGAAATTATCTTCAGTAGGAGGAGGTGGTTGTGCACTATGCGCCGGAGAGGAAACATGAATAGTGGGTGATAGCGACCTGGGAGTAGAAGCAGCCTCAGATACTGTCATATCAGCCAGTGCATGAGGACATGCATCAATGCTTATATCAGCCATGGAGGTAGATAAAGGTTGTAGTGAGTTTTCTGCTACGACGGTGGAAGCAGCAGCGCGACATCGAATATGGGAGAAGGAGAGCTTTTGTTAGGACTTGTGAATAGAAATTTGACACCTGAAAAGATCTTCTTCATTCTTGAAAATAGCTATCAGCTTAAAAGTCACAATCAGCTTGGTATTATCGGAATTCGATTCGATTGAAGTATTCAATGTGTTTCAAGCTTGAAAGATAAAGGAAAAAAGAAAATAAAATAATTAAAATAGCTAAACTATCCTAGAAATTGAAAGAACAAGTTGGTAGGATGCCCCGATCGTATGCCGTAAATGAAAGTGCAAGCAAGTAATGAAAATAAGCAAGAAAATGCAATYTTTCACCGAGTACAAGCATGCAAGCACAAGGTACAACTATGCATAAAAACTCAAATAAAGCGAATTATCAAAAATTGAAAGCATGGATGTAAAGAGCAATAAAAGTTGACGTGAAAGTTTAAAACTTTAAGGAAAATAACAAGAAATGAAGAGTAGATCTAAGATTCCATCTCAAACTATGCATGGAAACTAAATTTCAAATAAAGCATATGAAAAACTCAAGATTAAAATGATCAAGGACCCGATCTATAGCCTAGATGTGTCACTCATCAAGATTCTATAGTCAATTCTCAAGATCAAACAAGGAATCAAAGAGCTAAGGCAAAAAAGCATAAATTGAAGAACATGCATGAAATTGAAGAAGAAAGCATAAAATAAAAGAAAGCTTACTAGAATTAAATTGAGAACCCCAAAAGCTTGATTTAAATTGCAAGAAATTAAAAATCCAAAGGAGTATTTGGATTCATCTTGAGCTTACAAACCCAAGGCAAGCTTCAAAATTAAACTAAGAACAAGAGATAGAAAATATTCCAAAACCCATGCAAGTTTGGGAAATTTTTAGTCATCCCCTACAAAATGAGAGTTCTAGTCTATTTATACAAGGTTAATTTGGGTTAAAATGGGCCAATTTGGGCTTTAGGGGCTTAATATTCCGGGTTTGACCTAATTTTGACCCGTATTGACTGGGATTTGACCGCATTTTTGCATGCTGGCGAGTACTGTGGCAAGCATCCTGGCAAGCGCCTGGGGGCGAGGCTTGGTGAGTGCTGTGGCAAGCGCCCTAGCAAGCGCCAGGGGGTGAGGCTTGGCGAGGAGATTGGCCAGTGGCTTGGCAAGCGCCAGAGGGTGAGGCTTGGCGAGGAGACTGGCCAGTTGCTTGGCAAGCGCCAGACGCTGGCGCCATTTTGTTTTCATAGATTTAGTGGTGTTGAAATATATTCAACGGGTTCTTGACTTGGTATTATCGGAAATCGATTCAATTGAAGTATTCAATGTGTTTCAAGCTTGAAAAATAAAAGGAAAAAGAAAATAAAATAATTAAAATATCAAAACTAGACTAGGAATTGAAATAACAAGTTGGTCGGATGCCTCATCGTGTGCCTCAATATGTAAATGCAAGCAAGTAATGGAAATAAGCAAGAAAATGCAATGTTTCACCGAGTACAAGCATGCAAGCACAAGGTACAACTATGCATAAAATACTAAATAAAGCAAATTAACAAAAATTGAAAGCATTGATGTAAAGAACAATGGAAATTAACATGAAAGTTTAAAACTTTAAGAAAAATGACAAGCAACAAAGCCTAGATCTAGGATTAAGCATGAAACAAAGTATAAAAATAAGAATCAAAATAAAGCATAGGAAAAACTCAAAATCATGACGATCAAGGACCCGATCTATAGCCTAGGTGTGTCACTCAACTAGAATCCATAGTCAATTCACATGTTTCATCATGAATTCAAGGTGCTAAGGCAAAAAGCATAACATGAAGAACAAGCATTGAAATGAAGAACAAAGCATGGAAATAAAGCATGAAACATTAAATTGAAAGGAAACTTACTTGAATTAAAGGAAAGAGTAGCAAGCTTGAATTAAATTGCATCAAAGTAACAATCCAAGGAGTATTTGGATTCTTCTTAGGCTTACAAACCCAAGGCAAGCATGAAAGTAAATCTAAATCTAGAAAAGAAATTACATCAAAACTTGAAATTGAATCTAAAAACCTAAGAGAGAGAAATTAGATCTTAAAAACTAGAGAGAGGATTTTTAATCCCAAACCCATGCTTGGGTTGGGAGAAAATGAGAGGTGTTTTACAAAAATGAGAGTTGTAGTCTATTTATACTAGGTGTAATTGGGTTTAAATGGGCCAAAATAGCCCTTAAGGCTTGAAAATCCCAATTTTGACCAAGGTTGACCCGGTTTGACCAAGGTTGACCCGGATTTGACCAAGGTTTGACCATGCTGGCGAGTACTGTGGCAAGCGTCCTGACAAGCGCCTGGGGGAGAGGCTTGGCGAGGAGACTGGCCAGTGGCTTGGCAAGCGCCAGGGGGTGAGGCTTGGCGAGGAGACTGGCCAGTGGCTTGGCAAGCGCCAGAGGGTGAGGCTTGGCGAGGAGACTGGCCAGTTGCTTGGCAAGCGCCAGACGCTGGCAAGCTACCTTGGCGAGCCTTGGCTAGTCTTGGCAAGTATTCCAGAAATTTTAGGTGTTTTTAAGCCTCTCTTGGCTTCAAGTTTGGCTTGCCTTGGCTAGTATTTTTGGCCTTCAATGCCTTTACCTATAAAAATAGGAGTTTTAAACATAAAAATCTAGAATTACACCAAACCTCCAATTAATTGAAACCATTAAACCCATTTAAACATAAAATTAACAAGTCAAGTGAAAATCAACAAAACAAGAAAAACCACATAAAAACTTAATAAAATTCTATTAAAAAATACTAAAATCAACATAAAACTCTAACTAAAAATATTAGGAAAAACACAACAATTACATGTAAAACAGTGTGGTGCATAGTGACTGCTCGAGCACACACACACACAAACAAACAAATCCTAAGAAGTTCAATAGTACAAAAAGGCTAAACCTAGAAAAATAAATAAAGAATATAAAATAGCATATATAAGGAAAAATATAGGTAGAAACTCCCTCAAATATGGGAACCAAAATTAAATTAAGAAACACAGTAACATTGAATCCACATTACTATAGATCATGAAAGTTTTAGATCTTGATAATTTTCCACCTTCCAAATTAGCGCGCTTGTGTATAACAACACACGAAAATTCAACATTACCATATCTTTCAAAAGGAATTCGTATTCTTACTTCATGTGTACAAACCAAGATCAACAAAAATCCAACTAATACCAAGTGATGTATATTCTAGGAGTTTTATGACTAAAATATGTAAAGAAAAATTTTCACACAAAAAGAAATAATAAAAAATAGATTTAGGTGTTGGAGATGCGGCCTCAAATGTGAATGACATCCAGGATAACATCCGTCCTCAAGGTCAATGAATTGTAAATTCTTAACCTGAAAAATAAACTAACATTCTAAGTTGCTAAGCAGATTTGGTATATTGTGTCCGAGAGTAGATAGTACCTCCTTTTTATTGAGGAAAAAATTAAATATTTCATTTGATCACATTAATCATTTATATTTACACTTGAGATTCTTTATTAGATCGCATTGATCATCAAATTAGAAAAGTCTCACCCATCTTAAGATGGCTTAGGACTTTCTGCACTGGACAAGATATAGTTTTTGCGATTTCGGGAGAAACACACGTTTCCACAATAAATAATCCACATTTTGGGTTTCGAAACTTCCATCCTTTTCACCAACGCATTCAAGAAAAATCATCTACAATACCCGAGATATTATGCAAGGTGTGTTTAACAACTTAAAAAGAAAGAAAAAAAAAATAACGAAAAATAGTGTAATATACAATACCACGACATATATGAAGGCAAATGTCGTAGCATGCAGACTCACAGTCACATAATTCACATATTGAGAGAAATTATGAAGATAGAAATCTCTCATAATCTAATACCTTGGTTAAATATCTACAAGCTGATTTTCGGTGTTGACATAATCCATGCGAATAATGCCTTTCTCAACCAAATCTCTTATTAAGTGGTGCTTAACACTACAAAAAATAGTGTTTTACCGAGGGAAAAAAGCCTCGGTAATAATCAAAAATCCCACGGTAATCAGTTTATCGAGGGAGAATATGCCCCTCGGTAACTTTTTCGAGGGAATTAACGAAGGTTAATTTCTTCAATAATTTATGGGGCATTGAATCTAATTTCCATCGGAAAAACCGAGGGGAGACTGACCACCCTCGGTCTTTCTGAGGGTAAATAAACCCTCAGAAATACCGAAGGCAAAATTCCCTCGAAAAAAACGAGGACAAAAAGCCCTTGGTTTTTCAGATAATAATATTAGAAAAAAAGAAAAAAAACCAAGGGGTAGAGCCCTCGGTTTTTCAAAAGGGGAATCTCCCCTAGGTATTTTCCTTTTTTTTAATATTATTTTAATCCCTATTTTTTTTAAACAAATACCCCCAAAACTTTTAAAAAAATAATTAATAAATAGACAAATAAATGAACTAATTATTTGAATATCTAAAAATTCAAAATTACTAAATTTGTTCAACAAAATGTTAGTAAAATCTTATTGATCTAGTAGCTGCTGCTTCTCCTAGCGCTGCTGCTCACGAGTAGCTCAGACTCATTGTATCGCTGCTCTATCGCTTATTGATCTCCTCTCATGGCCTCTAACTCCTCTCTCTGGGTCTAGAGCTGCGCCTCGAGCTCCCTCACGTGAGTCTTATCCTGCTGGGAGGAGCAAGAACCGCTTCCTCGAAAACCTTTCATAGCAGCCACCAACTTCCCGAACCAGCCAGTGCCGTAATGTCAACCCTTACCCGACCCGATGACAATGAGATAAAATAGGTCAGGGCCAACCTCGTTGTCCGAATGTGAAGAAGCACGTGCCTCATCTAGACGTTGCTTGTACTCCTCTTGAAATACAATTCGTTAGTAAATTCTATATTAAAACTAAAGAACACGTTAAGTAAAAAAGAGACTCACATTAGTATTACTAGATCTCTTATCGACCTACGTGCCGTCGTCCTTCTTGTGCGTACGTACAAGAATCTGGTACACTGTGGCCGATTCACCCATCTCCAGCTCCTGTATCCAAATAAAATTATCAGATAAATAACATTAAAAATAAATAAATAAATAATATATAATGATCTGAAATTACTTACATATCATAAGAATAATCGATCGTAGATCTACCCCCCTCTATGCTCGACATCCCAGTACCCGGACCAGCAGGGTCACTCCTCCTATTGATGTTGCACTGTTCGGACCTCTTCTTGTTCTCGGGCTTATCCCACTCAACATTTCTAGCCCTAGTTGAAATGCATGATATATAAAACTTAAATCATGTGTAATAATAAAAAAAGTTAATTTAATAGAAACACAACAAAATCATTTACCTCCAGACCCCCTCGTCAATGATCCTCGGTGGCTGTTCAGTCTGATCACGAAACTGCTTATACTCTTTAAGACGCTTTCCATACTTGTCCTGCATCATGTGGAGAAATGTCGTTTGTATAGCACGTGGAGTATACATGTCCGTGTCCCAATAACAAATTTCCTGCAAAAAATAAAATAATTACAATTCAATTGATACATGATTCTCAAGTTACAATAAAGATTAATAAATTTAGAAACAAAATAATAATTACCTGAAACATGTCCCACCATAATGCACTTCAAGGAAAATTCAACCTCTCTCCATCCTTATGTGCGGAATGTGCTTGAGCAAATTCAATAAAGCTCTTGACTCAATCCACGAACTACGTGGATAAGAAGCCATTGACGATTCGTTTGTATATCCAACTAAAATCGGAATTCACCCTATCATTATACGATTGTTATATTAATCTATTGAAAAATGAGAAGGGTGAGGGTGGCTAGAAAATGATTGAATTATTGGAAAGGGCCCTATCCCAGTCGAAAACATTATTTTCCCGTAATACAACGTCTAGTATATGAATTTTTGTTGACTAAAAATTTTGGCAGCATCTCTCTTTAGTTCTTTAAGTACACATTTATTGCAGTGCACCTGAGAAAAAAAGAGAGTCACTGAACCAAAAATTTTATAATCAACAACAACAACAACAACAATATATATATATATATATATATATATATATATATATATAAAAGATAAGCCATATTACAATCACGCTCTCAAAATGCCCAAATAAGTGGACAATTCGGGATTAGTATCAAACTCTCTATTCGATGCCAAAACCCAAATGAGTCTAAGGTATAATATTTGAGTGTAGAAAGAAAGATTATATTGTGGATCAAAATTATTTTAAACCCCATTGTTGGAGGGACGATACCTCTCGGTCGGCGCCGTAAACCATGTCATCATAAACGTATACACAACCAATAAATCACAACATGTAAGCAATATCAACAAATCACAACATATATGTTAAACACTACATCCACGCACCGATCACCACGGTATTTCAGAACCACCATTGTTTTGTAGTTTTTAGTAGTGTATAGGTTTCATTGGCTCGCTATTATCGGAATTCGATTCGATTGTAAGAGTCAACGTGTTTTTAGATTGTGAAAATAAAATGAAGACTATGAAAATAAATTAACTAGGAAATGTAAAATGCAAGTTGGTCGGATGCCTCGTGTTTATGCCCAAATTGAAAGTGCAAAGCAATAATGAAAACAAGCAAGTACAAACAAAGTTTCACCAAGTACAACTAGAGCAACCTAAGATACAACTATGCTTGCATGAACATAAAATTCCAAATAATGCAATTAACAAAAATTGAAAGCACCAATAGAAAGAGCAATAAAAGTTGACGTGAAAGTTTAAATCTTTTTGAGAAATAACAAGAAACGAAGAGTAGATCTAGGATTTAACATAAAACTTTGCATGAAAATTAAATTCAAAATAAAGCATATAAAATACTCAAAATAAAAATGATCAAGGAATCGATCTATGTTCTTGGTGTGTCACTCACCCAGATTCCATAGCCAACTCACAAGATCCAACAACTAATCTAAGAGCTATGGCAAAACTCATAAAATGAAGAACAAGCATGAAATTAAAGAACAAGCATGAAACTAAAGGAAAGCTTACTTGAATTAAGAAGAGAATCCAAAAACTTGAATGAAACTACAATATAAATAAAATCCATGGGAGTACTTGAATTCTTCTTAGGCTTACAAACCCAAGGAAGAGCTTGAAATTAAAATCTAAGAACTAGAGAGAGAATTTTTATCCAAACCCATGCAAGAGTTGGGAAAAATGGGAGATAATTATAAAAATGAGAGAAGTCCTCTATTTATACTAGGTTTAATTTGGTTTAAATGGGTCAATTTGGGCTTTAAAGGCTTAATTTATCGAATTTGACCAAGTTTGACTCGACATGGGCTCCCTAGCCACTTGGCTAGCCCTTTTGGCTTGGTTGGCTCGGTCTTGGGCGCAAGCCTTGGCAGGTGCATGGGCGATGGGGTTGGCAAGATGTTGGGCCCAAGGCTGGGCGCTGGGCTAGGCGAGGTTGGGCGACGCTGAGCAGGGCGCTGGGCTAGGCGAGGTTGGGCGATGCTGGGCCCCAGTTTGGGCGCAGGGACGGGCGACGCTGAGCAGGGCGCTGGGCGCCGAAATGGGAGCGGGATTGGGCGAGAACTCGGGCAAGGGCGGGCGCTGCCGGGCTGGCAAGCGCTGGGCGAGACTGGGCGCCGAAGTGGGCGCTAGCCTTGGCAAGCGCTGCGCTGGCAGGACTTTGGGCAATGCTGGGCATTGCTAGGCGTGGAAATGGGCAAGGCACTAAAACCCGATTGGGCTTATTTTGTACCAAATTTGATAAATTTGTCAACTTAATGTATGTAGTTTGATGTTGGCCAACATGTCGTACCTTTTCTGGAAAGTGGCCAACATAATGTACTAAAAATGAAATTTTCCCATTGTATAACTAAACCCTAATTATATAATAATCCCTATATGCAACCTTAATTATATAATAATTTCTAAATTAAACCTTGATTATACAACCCCCCTAAATTATACCATAATTATACAAAAATTAATAGACTAAACCCTAATTAAAATGTAACCCCTAAATTATACCCTAATCATACAAAAACACCTTACATAAACCCTAATTATAAAATAACCCCTAAATTAACTATAATTATACAAAACCCCTAAATTAAATTCTAATTACAAAAAATCCCTAAATTAAACCCTAATTATACAAAAAAGCCCTAAATTAATTATAAATATACAAAAATTAAACTCTAATTATAAACATCCCCTAAATTAACTATAATTATACAAAAAAAAACCTAAATTAAACCCTAATTATACAAAGCTTATTAAATCAAACCCTAATTATAAAATAATCCCTAAATTAATGATAATTATATAATAATACCTAAACTAAACCCTAATTATAAAATAACACCTAAATTCTAATTATATAATAACCCTTAAATTAAACCCTAATTATACAAAAAACCCTAAATTAAACCCTATTATATAAAAACCCCTAAGTTAAGCCTAATTATAAAATAATCCCTATACAATAATACCTAAACTAAAACCTAATTATAAAATAATCCCTAAATTATACCATAGTTATATAATAATACCTAAATTATACACTAATTATGCAATTATTTTCTATAATCTTTGAAAATAAAAAACTTAATTCATAAAACCATTAAAAATTATTAAAAAGAGAAGGAGAGGGAATTTACCTTCATAAGCGGCAGCGGCGGCGGTGTTCGGCTGGCGGCGTCGATGCTCGGATGACACGACATTCCTCAAAGACTAGCATCGGCAGACGACTCGGCGACTCAGCGGGGGGCAAGACGGCGGTGGAACTCGGAGACAAGACGATAGCAGAATAAATACAACGGACGCGAGAGAGAGGCAAAAACAGGCGGCGAGCGGCGACTGGATTTCTTTTTTTGTTGTTGTTGCTGTGCAGAATAAAAGCAGTAGGGGTTTCCCGCTGCTATTTTCAGGGCTGGGGACAAAGGGCAAAATCTCCTCTCAGAAAATCCTGAGGGGAACTAATTCCCCTCGGTATTTTAAATTCAAAAAATAATCTAAAAAAATAGAAAAAATGTAATTACCGATCAATTACCAATTTTCGTGGTTCTAAAATAATGAAACACACCTCGTGACACCTTCACAAAAATTACAACGCTTCATTGCTTGGTGATATTTTTCTAGTGAAACCCGCATCAAAATCACCCCATGTGCTTAAAATGATAGGATATGGTTTATTTTTATGCCTTTTCTATTATTCTCTATTTTTCTAAATTCAAAGAAAACCGAGGGAGCGAATTTCCCTCGGAAATTCCCGAGGGGGATTAGTTCACCTCGAGAAATACCGAGGGGAAATTGTTCCCCTCGGGATTTTCCGAGGAATATATACCCCCCTCGGTATTTCTAAATTTAAAAGAAAATAGAAAAAAATATATTTATCGATCAATTACCAATTCTCGTGGTTCTAAAATTACGAAACGCACCTCTTTGCACCTTCACAGAAATTACAATGCTTCAATGCTTTGCTTTTCCAACTGTACAAATTGATCGATCGTATCGTGGTTACTGTTGGTCGAATTACATGACACATGTAAATACGTACATGCTCGGTGATATCTTTCTAGTGAAACCCCGGTCGAAATCACCCCACGTGCCTAAAATGATAGGATATGGTTTATTCACATTATTATGTTTTTTTCTATATATTTTTGGATTTTTTTATATTTGAAAATAAATTCAAAAAAATAGAAAGAGCGTATTTACCGATCAATTATCAATTTTTGTTGTTCTAAAATAACGAAACACACCTCTTGACACCTTCACAAAAATTACGCCGCTTCGATGTGCTTTTCCAACTGAACAAGTTGATCGATAGTATTGTGGTTACTGTTGGTCGAATCACACGGCACGTGTAAATACGTACATGCTTGGTGATATTTTTCTAGTGTAACCCATGTCAAAATCACCCCACGTGCCTAAAATGATAGGATATGGTTTATTTTTACCCTATTATATTTTTTCTATATTCTTTTCAATTTTTTTTAAATTTTAAAATTTTTTAAAAAATATAAAAAAAAAGGTATTTACCGATCAATTACTAATTCTCGTGGTTCTAAAATAACGAAACACACCTAATGACACCTTCACAAAACGACGATGCTTTGTTGCTTTGCGTTTCCAACTTAACAAGTTGATCGATCATATCTTGTTTAATATTGGTCGAATTACACAACACGTGTAAATACGTACACGCTCGGTGATATTTATCTATTGAGATTTGGGCCAAAATCACCCACGTACCTAAAATGATAGGATAAAGTTTGTTTTTACGCTTTTTCTAAAAAAAATCTAATTTTTTGATTTTTTTAATTCAAAAAAAAACGAGGGGAGCAAATCCTCCTCAAAAAACCCGAGGGGAAATAGTTCCCTCAGGATTTTCTGAGGGGAATATTCTCCCCTCGGTATTTTTAAATTAAAAAAAATCAGACATAATAGAAATAACATATTTACCCATCAATTACCAATTCTTGTGGTTCTAATACATGAAACACACCTCTTGGCACCTTCACAAAAACTAAAATGCTTCGATGCTTTGCTTTTCCAACTGAACAAGTTAATCGATTGTATCGGCGTGGTTACTATTGGTCGAATTACACGACACGTGTAAATACGAACGTGCTCGATGATATTTCTCTAATGAAACCGGGGTTAAAATCACTTTACGTGCCAACAGGACGAAAACTTTTACTAATCAAAACTTGTATTTTAATGATTGCAAAAGTTATAATCTACTAAATAAAGATAAACTAAAAACTCCTTAAGAGTAGATATGATCCGAATTAGTATAACTCTTTCCAAAACCAAGATTTACAATCACAAGATTAGATTTTAACTAAAACTATAAAAATAATAGAAGAAAACAATTCCACCTATAGATTGTGGATGCCGAAAACATTCGCAGTCGCATCCACCAACTACGAAAATTTGCAACAAGAATAAATAAGTTCTCAAATGTTTTTTGCTTCGATTATTCTCTCTGAAAGCGTGTATGGTTTGCGAGCGACCCTCAAATTTATACACACATACCTTTGCTTGTATATGATACCTACGAAATAAGGAAAAGGGATATATATACAAAATAATGCAAATAAATATCATTATTATGAAAATAAGATCAAATCTTTAGAGTTCTAATAATATTTACTAGTCTAAAAATCAACTTCTACCCTAAGGAAAGAAATATACATAATATATTGTAGATGGATATTAGTATAAAGGAAACAAGATAAAATCTTAGACTTCTAAATAATAAATATTACAATATACGATTTCTATGTAAGAGAAAGAGAATTGAAACATAATCTAAAACTAAATAATATACTATACATGATAATTACCAAATAGGAAAAATATTAACTATTTGCTAAACACTTAAATCTTGGCAAGAAAATAAAAATATTAAATAAGAAAAAATAAGTTATTAATTATTAAATCACAAATTTATAAAATAAGTGACTCAATAATAATCATCTCCAACATGTTAAAAATAAAGTTATGGGTAAATGTACAATTTTCATAATGAAGATGAACACCTAATAAAGGTACGATCAACCACATAAAGGTATATTTTCGTTACAATAAATATTTATTTTCACTATACATGAAGTGTTTAATACAGTGTATGTGAACAACTGCCCGCCTAAGCACCCTCCTATACACTGGGCTGTATCAGACCACAAATTGACAATTTTAAAAAGATTAGACGAGAACTAATAGAAACAACAATAATGACGTGACTAGCCAAAAAATAGACCGGCGCCTGATGATGAGTCTGATGAAATTAGGTGAGATTTAGAACAATGGTTTAAATAGTGTTTAATCACCTATATTATAGTATTTACTGACGAATTGCTGAGGGGCGAAAGTCGTCAGTGAGTAGCCATCACGATGTGTGACTACATATCATGGTTACAAGATTAATGGATACAGATTTCACACAGTTGCATACGAATTAAATAGATCAACTTTGTGCACTAGCGTCTGTATAAAAGGAACAAACTACGGGGATGATGAGTATGATTACTCTCGTAGAAGTTGTTAGACTTGACTATACTGGTTTGCCTTACAAGAGCACTCTCATGTTTAATTGTGAGTGGTTTGATCAAACTCCCGCAGGCACAAAGGTTCATCCTCAGTATAATCTTGTCGATGTCAATTATAAGCATAGATCCAATCGCTATGAGCCATTTGTACTTGCTTCCCAAGTTGTTCAAGTCTACAACTGCCCGTACCCAAGTTTGAAATGAGATAAGCTGGATTGGTTGGCAATGTGAAAAATTAAAGCAAGACCGACAATAGATTTTATGAGCCTATGACCCCTAATCAACCCTTTCAAGAGGAGCAGATAGAAATGCACAATTCAATATAATTGGAGAATGGAGATTCTCAATTATACGCCGACCTTATTATTAGTGAGTCGGATGAACTTGTCGATGAGGCAGAGGACACAACATGCGTTTCTAACTGATGATGAATATACGGACGAAGATGAGTTTGGCGATAACCTAGACAGTGAAAGTATTAGTTCAGGTTAATATTATAAAACTGATATATACATATATAGTTATAATTTTATTAGATTGATAGAATTGGTTAATTTTTTCCGGTTCAATTGTGCTAAAACTTTAATGATTTCTTAGATGAGAGGTAGAGGTCGTGGGTATTCTTCTCTAGGCCCATCTTCGGGACGTGCTTCTCTTGGTTCTTCTTCATCATCATCATCATCATCTCATTATCATCATATAGACGATGATATAATGGACTTATCGGCAAGGACCTCGTCGATCGTTCCAACCACCCCGCCCGATGCTAGTATATCGAGAGAACTCATGCCACCACATCCTGGTATGATCGAGCTCTTTGTCATCTCCCTGAGGTACATAACTTTAATTTAATTTTTGTAAGTAATAAATTCTGTATTTCAATATATTTCCCCAATAGACTCTATATTTACTAGGTTACGCAGTGACTCGTTGGAGTTACCGACGATCCTTCGGCTGATCCACGAAACTCGTGTACACCCCGATGGGTGGAAGTAAGAGCATATTCCCAATTCTCACTGTCAGTTGTGGTGGCCCGAGCTTTTGGTAATTAAACTATTATTGTTTTCGAAAGTTATTATATATAATAATTCTTATTAATCAAATTATATTGTTTTGCAGAAGTGCTGTTATTGGGACCCGAGTGTATATTATGAAGAGGTTGTACAAAAGAATTTATGCAGTTCTATGGCCGCCTCATGGCGCAGCCATCTCCACGAGTGGAAGGCGAAGTGGAGAACAGAGGGGAGGGTGCTCACGTGCATCGGCGAGCAAATCTGGAGGATATGGCTGGTGGAGTTCGAGAAGCTAGAGAACAAGAACTGTCTCTTATACACATCTAGATGTGTATAAGAGACAGGTCCGGGGAAAGAAAAGGACAACCTTTGCTATCTTCGTTCTGAGTTAACCTGAAAGCCTTTAGTTTGAGAGGGTGCTTATCCCGCTAATCGTAGGTCTTGGTAAGTAACTAACAGAACTAAGGCTTGTTACTAGCCCGGCAGGCCATAGTGACTGTATCGAATCGAGGAACCTTTATTGGCCATTTTCATTCTCTTAGGGTGCGATCGTACCATCGAACTCAGGTTCAGGTGAGCATTCACTTTCCATTGAAGAGGAATAAATGCTTGGTGAAGTTGATATTGGCAAGGGCAAATGAAAGCAAGTCTCAATAAATTAGGGCAAAAGGTGTCATTCCAAAACAAAATAGATTAACATATAGTAATCAAAACAAAGTTTGTCAATAAAAAACATAAAATATGTCTTATGGAAAGAGATCACCAAACTCCGAAGTGGGATCACTTCGTTTCGTCACATCAGTAGCTTCAAATTCGAACTCCATTCCATCATCATCTTCATCATGATAATCAGTAAGCATATCAAAGCTCAAAGATGGACCAGCTCCACCTGAATGCGACGCAAGATTGGCAATATCATCAGTAGCAGCATCCGAAGACCAATCAGCTCCCCCTGAATTTGGATCTCCCCATGAACCATGCACAGTATCCTGACTAGGAGCAGCTAAATCTGAATCTTGAGCAACAACAACGACTCCAGAACCATCAATCGCATCTCCTCCTTTTTGGCCAAAAAGAACAGAATCGGAAAGAATGATGAGAAGCTGGGAATGGGGAGTAGTAAAATAAGCAATGACATTATTAACATACTGTAGTTAATCCAGTAAAAGTGCATGCAGTACTAGAATCAACAAACGTTGGGCAAACTCCGTAGACTCATGAATGCCAATAGAGATGCGATCGGCATCTACGACAACATCCGGGATGACATCCGGGGCAACAATGGGAGTAGGATTTGGATTAGCAGGATTAGAATCAGCTGGAGCATCGTGATCAGAAGAGCTATTCTCGTTGTTGGAATACACCACTGGAGTATCAACGAGCTGATTCTTAGCATTGAGGAGTGGTGGGGCGATGGTAAACACGACCGGACATCCAATCATAGGAATTCGGGGAACTAGATCTTGAGACACGAGCACTTTAAAAATTAGACTCGAAAATGGCAAGGCTAACTTCTTCAAAGAGGATATGGCAAGAAATGTGACGGCATCAAAGACATAAGCTCCAAAAATGAATCACATCCTAGTTCCAAGTTGATAGAGGATGCAGGCATGAAGCTCGGTGATGCTGGATTTGTTGTTCGTAGGCGCCCAGTTTCTACAGCACACTTTATGCAAAATTCCATAGAAGGAAGACAATCGGGAAGAAGGAAATTGAGTCGATCACTCAGCGGATAGATTGCTCGTCAAAAAACTAATGATACGAGTGAAGTTGGATGGATCGACATCTTCAATAACATCTGGAGTCTCAAATAGGATATTTATCACAACAGCATGGAACTCAAAGATCTTCTCACACACATAGACTTGCCCGTATCTTGGGGAGGTAGTATCACGTACTTCAACACTGAAATTGGAGTAGAATTCATTCATAATAGCTTTCTCAAACGTGGAAATATCATCAATGGTGTGCATTTGTTTTCGAATCTCAAAAAGTCTATCTAAATTATATGTATGGAATGTCGACACATGACGACGCTTCTCCTTGATTAGGGATTGGCCAACAAACATCTTGTATCGATCATGGACAACAAGAGAATAAAATGTGATCGTAAAAGCATTACCCAGCTCGTAGTCTACACCAGATGCGGGTGTAGATGTGACCGCATCATCTAAAACATCAAGAACCGCATTTTTGGTAGCATTGAAAAATGCATCCGCCAAAATAGGACTGGAGAAGGAACAAGTACGCCTTGCCACAAAGAATTGTGAGGTCTCCAAATCAGAATCGGAGGCCTCCCTAGACATAGGAAGCTCATGCCCACCAACAATAGCAGCTAACGAGTCAATGTTGACAGGAATGTTGGCAACATCGACAATGACATCACCAGTCGCATCGGCGACCATATCTCCCCATTCCTTCAAAACCCTAGCAGAATTTTCGGATTTCTTCTTCTTTTGGTTTTTCTGCTTTTTGAATCCAGACCCGCATTTATTGGAGACACCAATACTAGAGTTAGGGGACTTAAAAGTGTCTAGTCTATATCCCCAAAGTCATTTGGACTTGCGTGACAATGGAGTGTAGTTTGGATTAAGCAATTTGCGGAGAATCTCAAAGTTGGGAGGATTCTCTATATTGATCTCGTTCGCTTGATCACTTGGGAATAGTGCTGCATGTGGCTCAGAAGATTAGTGAACAGACCCATGACAGAGCTCAGGTCATGAGTTGGTGTGTTAATCTGAGCAGGACGCGATGATGAGGGGGCCGAAGACGAGAATGGAGTGGAGAAATTATCTTCAGTAGGAGGAGGTGGTTGTGCACTATGCGCCGGAGAGGAAACATGAATAGTGGGTGATAGCGACCTGGGAGTAGAAGCAGCCTCAGATACTGTCATATCAGCCAGTGCATGAGGACATGCATCAATGCTTATATCAGCCATGGAGGTAGATAAAGGTTGTAGTGAGTTTTCTGCTACGACGGTGGAAGCAGCAGCGCGACATCGAATATGGGAGAAGGAGAGCTTTTGTTAGGACTTGTGAATAGAAATTTGACACCTGAAAAGATCTTCTTCATTCTTGAAAATAGCTATCAGCTTAAAAGTCACAATCAGCTTGGTATTATCGGAATTCGATTCGATTGAAGTATTCAATGTGTTTCAAGCTTGAAAGATAAAGGAAAAAAGAAAATAAAATAATTAAAATAGCTAAACTATCCTAGAAATTGAAAGAACAAGTTGGTAGGATGCCCCGATCGTATGCCGTAAATGAAAGTGCAAGCAAGTAATGAAAATAAGCAAGAAAATGCAATATTTCACCGAGTACAAGCATGCAAGCACAAGGTACAACTATGCATAAAAACTCAAATAAAGCGAATTATCAAAAATTGAAAGCATGGATGTAAAGAGCAATAAAAGTTGACGTGAAAGTTTAAAACTTTAAGGAAAATAACAAGAAATGAAGAGTAGAAGGATGGAGATTTCCAATTATACGTCGACCTTATTATTAGTGAGTCGGATGAACTTGTCGATGAGGCAGAGGAGGAGACAGAAATGAGTTTCTAACCGATGATGAAGATACGGACGAAGATGAGTTTGACGATAACCTAGACAGTGAAAGTGTTAGTTCAGGTTAATATTATAAAACTGATATATACATATATAGTTAAAATTTGATTAGATTGATAGAATTGGTTAATTTTTCCCGGTTCAATTGTGCTTAAATTTTAATGATTTTTTAGATGAGAGGTAGAGGTCGTGGGTGTTCTTCTCTAGGCCCATCTTCGGGACGTGCTTCTCTTGGTTTCTTCATCATCATCTCATCATCTCATTAGTCATATATAGACGATGATATAATGGACTTATCGGCAAGGACCTCGCCGATCGTTCCAACCACCCCGCCCGATGCTAGTACATCGAGAGGACTCATGCCACCACATCCTGGTATGATCGAGATCTTTGTCATCTCCCTGAGGTAAATAACTTTAATTTAATTTTTGTAAGTAATAAATTCTTTATTTCAATATATTTCCCCAATAAACTCTATATTTTACTAGGTTACGCAGTGACTCGTTGGAGTTACCGACGATCCTTCGGCTGATCCACGAAACTCGTGTACACCCCGATGGGTGGAAGTAAGAGCATATTCCCGATTCTCCACTGTCAGTTGTGGTGGCCCGAGCTTTTTGGTAATTAAACTAATATTGTTTTCGAAAGTTATTATATATAATAATTCTTATTAATCAAATTATATTGTTTTTGCAGAAGTGGCTGTTATTGGGACCCGAGTGTATATTATGAAGAGGTTGTACAAAAGAATTTATGCAGTTCTATGGCCGCCTCATGGCGCAGCCATCTCCACGAGTGGAAGGCGAAGTGGAGAACAGAGGGGAGGGTGCTCACGTGCATCGGCGAGCAAATCTGGAGGATAT
>BMAC01000039.1:1130927-1218659 GCA_014905375.1 Phtheirospermum japonicum
TGAAAAAGTTGAGTCTCTTTTGAGGGAAAAAGAGAAACCATGTGCTCTGGTACCATAAAAGGAAAACAAGAAAAGCAAACATAAAGTTTGTTGTTGTTCATTGCTAGGGTTAGCTAAATACACAGATAAGTTCGAAATAAATTTTTCATTGAATTACATAGCTACACAATACATTTATTTATACAGATAATAGAACAATCTAGATGTTCCAGCTGTCAATGATCCATAGCCACAAGTTTATATGCCAACTAATGTCCTTTCTAGCCGTTGCCATTGTAATTCCCTACAGCAGGTGCATGGATGCTTTTATTTGTGGCATGGGATGAGCTGGATTTGTCCTTCTTCTTGGAGCTGCTCATCTGCTGGTGATCCACACCCTCCTTTCCATGCACATGCATGAGGCTTTTGTCTTTTATCTGTGTGAAGTTCCACCATTTAAAAAAAAGTGAAATTTATCACAAGCGTACAAAAAAAAAAACTTCATATTTATAATTTTTTACAATTAGCCCCTTAATTATCCAAGAGAGAAAATAAAAAACTAATTTAGTGATGGAAGTGTGATTTATACGAACCTGATCCACGATTCCGGTCTCGCCATGACGCAAACTAGTGCTATGATCTTTGTTTGTGAACCTCGCGGATTTTCCTTGAGCTTCCTCAGGAGGTAGCGGTGTTGTCTTCCCAATGATGACATCATCACCGGAGACTCWTGTCCCCTTTTACAAGCATAAATTATGTAGTTAGAATGATTTTATTTTTTAAATAACAAATAAAAAAATCGTCAAACTCACAGGAGGTGCAAAACCATCATCGTCTAATTTGTCATAAGATCCATGATGCATACCCTACGAACACCAAATGCAGTTTTTTTACATTTTCGGTTGCGAGACAGTGCTATGAAAAAAAAAGTGATTTTAGTAAAAATAAATAAATAAAAACTAAAACTAAACCCAAGTTAGATGAAACCAAAACAAACAAACAATAGATGTCCCTATATCGTCCCAGAGAAAAAGAAACAAGAAAAATCATAGGATGCCAACAAGAAAAAGAAAAAATCATAGGGAGTAACAAAAGGAAACGAAAAGAAAAGAAATATCATGCTCACTAAATATAGACCACAATGTCTCAGGCTCTTCAAAATAAAAAGTTTCCTCTTTCATACCAACATACCTCAACTAAGATAGTTGTATCCAACTAACACGAGCAAAACAAACGCCAGCGCAGCAGCAGGTGCAGCAGCCCATACCCAATAGTTTGTTGCTTTCTTGCGTTTGAGAATAGATTTCGGAAGTGAATCGGGACCACCACCTCTCGGGCGCCCTCTGTGTCTCACGGTATTTCGCTCCTTGTTCTTTTGGGGTATTTCAATCGTTTCCTCCACCTTCTCCACCTCCGCAACCTCCTCTGCAATGGCTTCGGTTGGTGCTTCTTCAGAATCAGAAGCCCCTCCAGCCTTCTTCCTCGCTTTCTTCTCACGGTCCTGAAGAAACCGAGCAGGTTAATTAAGTTTAGAGCTGATTGCAAAATAGTTAGTAACAAAAAAGAGTAGCGAATGAACAAGTTTAYAGCTAATTGCAAAATAGTTAATAATGGAGAAAAGGATTAATTACAAACCTAACCTTGAAGTTAGGCAAATAAAAAAAATCCAGCTAAAATTGAAAATTACAAAAACCATGCTTGAGGTTACGTCCGTCTTACAAACCTGGCAGGTCTATTCGTAATATTTTGAGAAGTCTAGAGGCATAACTGTAAATCCTGTCAGGTCAACTACGTCTGGGGACAGAAATGTAAGATGGTATCGAACCTCAATGGTGGTTTTTCGTAATTCACAAAGATAGATGGATTTTTTTTAATACTCAAAACCTCGGTGGTAAAAAAAATTTTAATCATCAAAATAAATAAATAATAATTACCTTGAGCTTCTTTTCAGCTTCCTTCTGAGCTTTTATGTCCGCTTTGGCAGCAACTTTTTTGGCCAGCTTCTTCTTCCTCTCCTCGGCCTGAGCACGCTTGGCAATCTCCTCCTCTCTCCTCATTTCCTTCAACTTCTTCTCATCAACCTCAACCTTCTTCGGAAGCAAAGCCTCTTTCGACTTATCGGTTAGAAAATATTCTTCTTCGTCCGCCTCGACGGCCTTTTCTGTTTTCTTATTATTTCCTTCTTTATTATTATTTTTTCCACCCTTCGTTTTTGGAGAATCATCCTTGGAGGGGGCTACGATATCCTCCACCTTGGGGATTTGCTTCTCGATCTTTTTGACAACCACTTCGGTTGTTGTGGACTTTGTAGTAGTTGGTGCCTCAGTTTGGACAAGTGGCTTCTCGTTTGGGTTCCTCAGACGTCCGTCCTTACTCAACTGCCTCATATCGAGCGATGACAAGACTCTCTTCTCGTAGTCGTCTCTAAAAGCTTTGTTACTATTCCAGAGGGCCATGAACTTGTCAGCATATAGCAGGGGAAAAGGTTGAAAGAGAATTGTTAGTTTACTGTTCCAATAAGTATAAATGATTTCCCAAAATTACTCAACGATCACAAATTTTGTAGCAGAAAAATAAATCATGCAACAATGCAATCAATGACATCATTCTACCAATATTTTCTCTAAGCCCAAATAGAAAAAATTAAAAAGAGAAACAAAAATGCCCAACACCATGTTTTTTTCTTATTGGGAGAAATTTTGTTTCCATATTTTATCACGGAATAGGTGATTCTACCATGAACGAGTTAAATATGAATCTATAAGCCGAAAGCTATGAAGGACCATGAATGCATAGCATCCAATACTCAAACGACACGTAGAATCATAGATGACATTATTTGACCAGATAAAAAAGTTGCCATACAGTAAAATATATTAAGCACCACAGTTAGTTAGTTAGTTCAGATATTGTCGAGTACTTAACAGAATATGGATGTATATAAACCAGATAAAATGTAAAATTCACACTATGTAAGATTGTAAATATATACCCCGTCCACTCTCTGTTTCCTCATATCTCTCATCGTTCAAAAGTCTTGTCCCTCTTTTTCGTAACTTCAGTCAACTCTGCCTCCAAAACACCAATCACTTTCTCAACAACCAATTTTTTCTTCATCGAGCTGCTTAAGCTTAGCATTTATCACTTGTCTATCCTTTCTAACACTATCAAGATCGACGCCTATCAACTGAAAACAGACATATTTATTATAAACATATATAACTCTCGGATAATCCAAGTTTAAGAAAATGCACCAAAATGGGAAAAAAAATAAAAAAAAATAATATAACTAGAGTACTTACTTTGACCTAGCCCTGAATAGCATCTTTTTCACCCATCGAGTCTTGAATCCTTGCCCTCTCAGCGGCATATGCAATAACCTTTTGCCTTGTTCCTTCAAGCAGCTTAATTTCCCTTAGGATTTGTTTCTCCTCGGTCAGAGGAATGCTTTCGTGCTGAACTCAATACTGTAAACTTTTATTCTGCAAAAAAAAAAAAAAAAGAAGAAGAAGAAAAACTGACAAATTAAGAAAAAAATTATTTTAAAATGTTACATAGAACCAACAATAAAGGACTCCTGAAATATGATAAAGGTGAATTACAAACCCCCAAGGTTTAGCCTAATTACCAAAAAAAAAAAAAAAAATCCCAGATGTTTCTGATATTTTAAAAATAAAACTCTTGAGGTTTGATTCTGTAATTTTGAAAATTTTTGGATTTTTTTATTTTTTGTAAGTATCCCAAACATCAMGGGTATTTTTTGCAATAATAAAGAACATATAAATCAAAATCTTACAACAGCATTGAGTTCCTCCTCGGACATACATATACCAGCCGAGCCTCTCTCTCCACCTCCCGAACCCCTCAACTTGCCGAGAGCCTGCTGGAGAGGCTCCATTTCTTTTCTTTTTACATCCATAATCGTCCTAAACTGTTTATTCTCGACACCCATAATCGTCCTAAACTGTTTGACGATCTTTGCAGCCTGCCAGACAGAAAAAAAAATAGTTATAAGGTAATGAATAAATCCATGTAACTAACAAAAAAAAAAGAATAATGCCATATCAAAATTATATAAAACATGTTTAAGTTCACTCTGATAATCAGGAACATGCAGTGAGAAATTTTTAAATATTAGGGCCTCAAAAATCACAAGCCAAACAAAACATTCTAAATTACATTAGTTTTAGCCATTTGACACTAAATATAGAGAAAATGTGCAATTTGTTATTAACAATTAAAACCACATCTTTGAATATTCTTAAAGTCGATGAACCTCTAGAGATGCCAACAGCCAGCACAAAGTTTTCCACTAGATGATTACAAATTAAGAGTTAATTAAAAATAATTAAAATTAAATTTTTAGGTGATTAAGTTGTTTCCTCTTTGAAGCAATTAGAAACTGCTTCCCGTAATTATAACCTGCAGACCCCTTCAGTTGCAGCCTGTTCTTGTACTCGGGCCATGAAAGTTGCTGTCATGATCATACCGCTGAGAGACAGAGCTCAAGGGCAGAATTAATTAAATACACAAAGTAAATAATCAAAAATGATAAAAAAAAAAAAGAAAAGAAAAGAAAAGAGAGAAACGATATCGCCTTGACCAATTTGATTCGCCGTCGATCTGAGCATGGCATCACCGTCGAAAACTCCAGCGAACGAAGACGGGAATAGCCCTAGGTTCCAACTCCATTAAAACACATTTATTTTGCAAATAACTAGACCATAAAACGTAACAATTAGCACTTCAATAATAAATAATTGAAGCAGAATTTTAGAACCAAACACAGGATTAAGAATCTAACCTTGGCTGCATAGAAAAACATAAATCCCCAAATCAAGTCACAAAACCCAACAATTAGACCTAAAAAACCCTGTGCGAAACCGAAAAGAAAAGAAGGGGAAAAAGAACGCTAACCATCATCCCGTCCTAATCAGCATCCTCTTCTTCGTCGCTAGTGTGAAATGGAAGGCATACCAGTCCAGTTTAACCCTAGTAGGGTTTGTCGGCGCTGCAATTGAACATCGGCAGCCACCAACTGGGGAGCAGACGTCAATTACCACCGCGAAAGGGCGGAGGGAGCCTCCGCCGATGGGGCTTCTTGATGCCTCCAGTCGCCGGTTGCTTCCTCGCCGCCCTAGTCGCCAGTTGCTTTCTCGGTGAGTCGTCGGAGCAAATCTCCTCGCCACCCTAGTCGCCGGCTGCTTCCTCGGAGACTTGCCTCTGTTGGGTTTTCTCGCCGTCTGTTTCGTGCGTGAAGGTAAGATTTTGGAAATGAATGGCAGAGGAGGAGATGGATCGGGAGAGAAGGGATAAGGGGATAAGGGTTTTCTATTTTATTTTCTAATTAAAAATATTGATTTTGTGGGTGTATTTTAATACATAAATAATATGACATACGAGAACACCTTTTTAAAGGCGTTCTAAATAATACTTTCAAGAWCGTCYTTTTTAAAGTCGTTCTCGATATTTAACATACGAGAACGTCYTTTTTAAAGACGTTCTCGATATTTAACATACGAGAACGTCATTTTTAACGACGTTCTGGATATCTAACATACGAGAACGTCTTTTTAACGACGTTCTGGATATCCAGTATACCAGAACGTCTTTGAAAAAGACGTTCTCGTATGTGACAGTTTTATTACAAAAATGCCACCGCCTGACATTTAAGAACGCCGCCTCCTGAGGTGTTCTTAAATCCCTATTCTTGAATCCTGTTTTTGTACTAGTGTATTGAAGTCCCGGAGAGATTAATTGCTGCACAAGATGGTGAAACACCAAGGATGAACCCAACCTATATCAACTGGATCAAGCAAGACCAGCTCATTGCCTCTTGGCTTTTATCTTCACTTTATGAGAACCTACTTGTCACCACTGTTGGATTGAGGAGTGCCAAACAGATATGGGACACTCTTAAAGGAGCCTTTGCCACACAGAGCTCTGCAAAGGTTATGCAACTCAAGGTGCAGCTTCAAACCCTCAAAAAGGGAGATCTCTCCATCAGAGATTATTCCAACAAGGTCAAATCGATTTGTGACATGATCTCCATTGTTGATGAAGTTATTAAGGAGACAGATCAGGTTTTGTATTTGCTCACAGGACTGGGACCAGAATATGATCCAGTCATTGTCTCTCTGACCACAAGGACTAAAGCTTGTAGCCTTATGGAGGCTTACTCTGCCCTGCTATCTTATGAAAGCCGCATTGAAGGATCTGGAGCCATCACTCACTCTGTAGGACCAGATAACTCTCATTTCTCTGTTAATCTGGCCACTCAGTCTCAAGGAAATAGAAGGACCTACAACAACTCAAGTGCTAGAGGCAGAAATAATTCAGCTAGAGGAAGAGAGACTTACTCAAGAGGAGCTGGGAATGGTTCAAGAGGAAGAGGAGGAAGGTTCTCTGGCAGTAACAGGATTAAGTGTCAAATTTGTGGTTATAACAATCACACTGCAGAAAAGTGCTATTATAGGCTTGGCACAAACTACTCTGCAGCTTCCTACACTAACAACAATCATGCAAGCACCAATTCCTCTCCTTCAGCTCACCTAGCCAGTTTTGGAACTGATGGTTCAGAATGCAGCCAAGACAGCCTATGGTATCCAGATTTAGGAGCCACCAATCATCTCACCTATGATTTTAGGAACTTGAACATGGCTTCAGATTATCAGGGAAGTGAAAGAGTCCAGACATCAAATGGAGCATGTATGAACATTGCTCATATTGGTTCTTCTATGGTAAAATCCCCCTCTAAAAACAATCCCTGCAACTTTATGCTAAACAACCTATTACATATTCCTGCTATAACCAAGAATCTCATAAGTGTAGCAAAATTTGCTCAAGATAACCAAGTTTTGTTTGAGTTTCATCCTTTTGTTTGCATTGTGAAGGATCTAGTAAAAAGGGAAACACTACTCCAAGGGATCCTTAAGGATGGTCTTTACAGCTTCCATCTTAAGTAACATAACCAGGCACCTCACTACAGTCTTCAAACCAAATCTCAGCTGCACCAGCCTTCTGTTTTTTCAGCTACAATAACTAAGGACCTAGATTTAGCCATTTGGCACTCTAGGATGGGACACCCCTCTATTTATGTTGTTAAGAGGGCACTCAAACATTGTAATGTTCCTTTCATCAATAATAAAGCTGAGTTTTTATGTGCACCATGTCTTGAAGCTAAAGCACACAAACTTCCCTTTCCTGATAGTGTCACTGAATACAGTCATCCCTTTGATCTTGTGCACAGTGATGTATGGGGTCCATCTAGAGTCATTTCTCACTCTGGCTTTAAGTATTATGTTAGCTTCATTGACCATTTTACAAGGTCCACTTGGTTTTATCTCTTAAAGCAGAAATCAGACACTAAATCAGCCATTTTGTATTTTAAGGTTTTGATTGAAAATCAATTTGGCTGCAAGATCAAAACACTGCAAACTGATGGTGGGGGTGAATTTATTGCCTTAAGACCTATCCTTTATCAAATTGGGATTCAGCACAGGGTGTCCTGTCCCTACACCCCCCAACAAAATGGTTTGGCAGAAAGAAAACACAGGCAAATAGTTGAAGTAGGTTTATCTCTAATCTCACAATCTAAAATTCCTCTCATGTATTGGGATGAGGCTTTCACAAGTGCATTTTTTCTAATAAATAGATTGCTTAATAAGACCTTGTTCAAAACCCCTTTGGTGGTCTTAACTGGGAACAAGCCTGACTATTCCTTCCTCAGATCTTTTGGCTGTCTTTGTTATCCATTATTGAGGCCTTACAATGATCATAAGCTCCAACCAAGAAGTCTACCTTCAGTGTTCCTAGGTTACAGCCCACATCACAAGGGTTACAAGTTCTTATTGCCTTCTAAGAAAATAATAATCACAAGGCATGTGATTTTTGATGAAACTATTTTCCCTTTCAGCAGAATAAGCCTCCCATACCAAGTTCCTCTTATGTCCTTACTTCACCTATACCAGCTATAGCTCCTTTACTCATCTCATCAGCTCCACCTCCAGCTTTAGAACAAACATCACAGCCACTTACACCACCACATAATCCCCCTATCTTACATCCTTCTCCTGTCCATACAAAGTCCATTTCACTTACACAGTCCACATCCACTACATCATCTATTTCAGGGGGTACTATTACTATAGATTTACCCATTGAGAATGTTCATACTTCTATAACAGATACACCTAACAATCTTGATCAAGCTGCAGGTACACATCACATGATCACCAAATCAAAAGCAGGGATTCACAAACCAAAGGTTTTGTTCAGAAGAGGTTGAACCTCAAAATGCCCTCAGTGCATTATCTGTCCCTGCTTGGAAAAAGGCAATGAAGGATGAATTTGATGCCTTGATCAAGAACAAGACTTGGAGCTTGGTTCCTGCTCGACACAACATGAAAGTCATAGGTTGTAAATGGGTGTTTAAGCTAAAGAGGGATCCTCATGGTGCCATTGTCAGACACAAAGCAAGACTTGTTGTTAAAAGATATAATCAGGATCCAGGATGGGACTATACATAGACCTTCAGTTCTTTTGTCAAGCCAGGAACCATTAGAGTTATCTTTTCTCTTACACTAACCTTTGGATGGTCTTTCAGTCAAATTGATGTGGACAATGCATTCCTTAATGGAAATATTGACAGTGAACTCTACATGGAGCAGCCTCTTGGCTTTGAATAAGCCTCAAATCCTCCTTTGGTCTGCAAACTGCAGAAGGCATTATATGGGCTTAAGCAAGCCACCAGGGCATGGTCCAGTAGGTTTGGTGAGGTTCTAATTGAACTAGGTTTTCATGTTTCCCAGGCTGACATATCACTCTACATCATGTACTCATCTTCTTCATATCTCTTAGTCATGGCATATGTGGATGATATAATCATCACAGGCAGTTCTAATAAGGATATTGATCACTTGGTTCACCAACTTAAGAATCACTTCTCCATCAAGGATCTTGGTCCACTTAATTTCTTCCTTGGAATACAGGTTTTACAGAGTCCAGATGGCTTATTCCTCAGTCAGAAATAATATGCTGCAGATGTACTCTATAGTGCTGGAATGAAGGGGGCAAAAGGACTTTCCACTCCCATGGTTTCTCATCCACCCTTATCAAATGATCATGGTCAGCATATTCAGAATGAACATCAATATAGAAAAATTGTTGGAGCACTGCAGTACCTCACCTTGACCAGGCCTAATATTTGTTTTGCAGTCAATAAAGTAAGTCAGTTCATGCAATCTCCCCTGTACTTGCATTGAAAAGCTGTGAAAAGGATATTGAGGTATATTTCTGGAACAATGGATTATGGGCTTAAACTAACCAAATGCAGCAACTTCAGAATTACAGCCTTCTCAGATGCTGACTGGGCATCTGATGTGGATGACAGGAGGTCAACCTCAGGACTATGTGTGTTCTTAGGGAATAATCTCATTTCTTGGAGATAAAAAAAAACAGCCTACTATTTCTAGATCAAGCACAGAGGCTGAGTATAGGAGCTTGGCCCTAGCAACTTGTGAGATAATGTGGCTGCACTCTCTCTTCAAGGAGTTAAGGATACGTCTGATTCAGCCTAGTCTTGTATGGGTTGATAACCAAGGAGCCATTGCACTTGCTTCCAATCCTGTGCACCATTCAAGGACTAAGCATCTGGAATTGGATTTGCACTTCATCAGAGAGAAGGTAATGAATAAGGTTATCTCTGTCAGACATGTTCTAGCAATTGATCAAAGGGCAGATATTTCCACCAAGGCTTTGTCAGGTCAATTCTATGCAAGGATGAGGGACAAGCTGTTTGTAACTTCAGAAGGATGCATAGAATTGAGGGGCATGATAAAAGACAAAAGCCTCATGCATGTGCATGGAAAGGAGGGTGTGGATCAACGGCAGATGAGCAACTCCAAGAAGAAGACAAATCCAGCTCATCCCATGCACAAATAAGCATCCGTGCACCTGCTGTAGGGAATTACAATGGCAACGGCTAGAAAGGACATTAGTTGGCATATAAACCTGTGGCTATGGATCATTGACAGCTGGAACATCTAGATTGTTCTATTATCTGTATAAATAAATGTATTGTGTAGCTATGTAATTAATAGAAAAATTAGTTCGAACTTATCTGTGTATTTAGCTAACCCTAGCAATGAACAACAACAACTTTATGTTTGTTTTTCTTGTTTTTCCTTTTTCACAATAGTTAGCTATATTTGTTCATACATATTCAAAATTAACCCCACTAAAGATGAAATCAAATCTTTTCGCATGACTATTCGGGTTGTATTGTATTTGCAGCTGATTGGGCATGATATATATAATATAAAACTAATGGAAGAGCAAAAATATAACAAAAAAAATTAAGCTGATAGTCAATAATGGAACGATCTTTACGGATGTCAAACACATCCACATTCACTGTTTCTTGAAAATACATAATTATTGTGTTCAGCATAGCCACAAGAATTCATCAGGGTTGCGATTAATAAACAAGATGAATACAGTTTAATATTAAAGTCATACATTATTTAAGAAAGAATAAGTTAAATTTAAAATAATAAGAGGACAAAAGGAGCAAAAAGAGAGCATCCAAAGAATTTCGAAGAAGAATAACATAAATATATAATTTAAACAACAATGCACGAAGAATAAAGATGAGAAAATTACATATCTATCTCACAGAATTAAGAATATTATATTTTTCATTGCGTAATTTGTAATTTGGCCATAATATTAAAAATTAAACAGGAATCGTCTAATATAAATATTGCATATTTAGTTTCAACAGTTCAAAATAAAATCTTTTGATGAGACAAACTGTGAAGAAAAAAAAAATTCCAATCAAATTAATAGTGCCGACAAAATCAATTTAATAGGACTAAAAGTGAATTATATGATTAAAAGTACAATCTCTAAATAAATTTGGAAGAAAAATATTTTTTTTCTTTAACTTTTAATTTATGAAGTATGACGAATTATATTTGTATTATATTGTAGATTTTAAAAATATAAAAATAGGAGGTGCTACCACACTCTTTTCGGATCATTTGGGGTCTTAAATTTATGCCACCGTGGAGCTTGCCTACCGACTTTATGGAGTTTAACTTTAGTTTAAAAATTAAAGATTAGAATAAAAATTTAAATAGTAAAATTAGCTAAGGTATAAATTAATATTTTTTTATTTAAAATAAAGAGAGGCTCGATTACTTTTTATAATAGATAATCTTTTTTTTAATGGCAGAGCTCTCATAATATATACACATAATTTAATTTAGAGGCAATTTTCATATGCTACATTAGGTAAATATTTTATCTCAAATATTCTATTAAAAATATTAATCTCATATATAATTAATTATCTTTCCATTTAATCTAAACTATTATATAAGAAATATTAGTTTACCCTTATTAATCAATTTTTTCCTTTCAATTTTCTATATTAAACATTTAATATAACCAAAATCCATATTATTCCATGATATTTTCATACTATCCGCTATCATTCTCACCAACAGTTAATGATTGAATTTCATACTACATTGTGCATTTTCATACTACATATTGCAATTTCATAGTACTTGTATTCGTACGCAGTCGGAATTACATACTACTAACTTTTATACTATAACCATTATAGGTAAAATTTCACACTACAACGTGAGATTTTATACTATAACATGTAATTATTTTATGCAATATGTCATATTAAAGTACAATTTTTTTTTCACATTTTTATGTTTGTAAACTTCAATTTCATACTAATCAAACTAACCCCAAACGACATTATGCAGTTTTTTTTTGTTTTTTTTTTAGATTGGAATGTAAGTTGCACAAAATAATTTCATACTTACATAATATCTTCAATACAAAAATACATTATGCACCGAGAATACATTCATACTACTCATTACATTTAGAGAAAAATTTCGTATGCCACATTACAAGGGGAAGATGGGGATATATAAATTATTATTATTATTATTATTATTATTATTAAATTTTTAAGTATAGAGGTATCATTTAAGTTGTGATTTTGATTAAAAATAATATATTTAACTAAATAGGATTAAGTATTTCTCATTACAGTATTTGGCAATTAATCATAATAAGATTATAATTAGTGAGAAGTTTCTTTTAATTTATATATATGTATGTGTGTGTAAGTAAAAAAAAGAAAAATTAGTGTGTGTGTATATATGTGTGTGTGTGAAGTAAAAATTAGGCGAAATTTGTGCCAGGCCCAATTACATCCACCTATACTTAGATTATAATCCTCAAAATTTGCATATGACTCAATGTTTTTAATCAAAAGTTGAATTTTTATTTTTATTTTATTTTTTACTTGGGCTTAATTTAAAAAGGGAAAATATATCCTTCAAACTCGTCTAAAAATGACATGAACCAAAATCTACTTAAGTAATGGATGTTCTTACCATTTCAGCAAGCACATTTTATTTTAATTAAAAGTTGTGCTAATTGTTTTTAATCAGGAGCTGGTTAAGTGTAAATGTTTTCTTTTAACTAGTGTGAAGCCGCGATTTTCGCGGGCAAATATAAAAGATATTTAAAAAAAATAAAATTTATCAAAAAATAATTAAAAATATGATTTATAATATCAAAAATAAAAAAATATTGTTCACTTTAAATCTTGAATTTTTTTATGCTATATTAGTTGTTTTTGTTTATAATGATATCATTTTCGTCGCAACAAACAATTTCCAACCCTTTATGCTCTTAATTATCAATATTGTGAAATAAAGATGACTTGTGCATTATGCGCGAGTTTTATAATGACACTTTTGAAAGATTTATGATAGCTATAAAAATAAAATAAAAAATCACAAAGTATGATTGTATTTTAAACTTATGTGGCGTCTCGTTCCAATATCAAAATCGTTCAAGTTCTGGTATATTTCATTTACACAACATCATTTTCACAATAAATAATGTTCGAGTGCATTTACACATGCAATCAACGGGATTAGTTGTTAAATATAGCAAATTACCCTTAATGTGACGTCCAAACCCGAAGAAAACCAAAAATTTGAAAATATTAAGGACCCTTGAGGGATATGAAATATATATTTGATTAGTTGTTAAATATAGCAAATTACCCTTAATGTGACGTCCAAACCCGAAGAAAACCAAAAATTTGAAAATATTAAGGACCCATTGAGGGATATGAAATATATATTTTATAAGGTTATCATATTCATTCGAGAGATGGATAATATAATTAAAACCGAAATTCTTGTAAATTTCAAAATTATGAGGATTATTGTAAATTTCGATAATATAATTAAGACCAAAATACTATGTAATTCTAAGAATATATATATGCATTTTAACCCTATGAGGATTATAACTTCTTGATTTTATGAATTAGTATATATTTGGTATGAATATCTTAGTTTAAGTATATAAATCATTAATATGAGGAATAATTACGAAAAAAGATTGTGAGAATTTATTCTTACCAATTATATATTTGGTACATTAATTAATTATATTAAATATATTTTTCGTGCTTGATATTGCTGAATTATAATCCTTAAAAAATAATGAATATATTTAAAAATAAGGAAGACTAAATAATGAAAATATTAAAAAATAAGAAAGTCTAAATAATGAATATTTTTAAAAATTAATTTTTTAACAGAGAAGAATGTATTAATACTCATTCCATAATAATAAAATATTGAATTCTAAACAATCGAGAACACGATGAATTTAAAGTATTAAGTTCATTAAAAATATATCTAAATAAATATAATCTATCAAAAATCACATTATTTTCTTAATACATTTCACTCCCAAGTAAATATAAAATAGGGCTAATAAATCACCTTCACGTAAATAGAATTGAATGAAAAAATTAAAGAAAAAAAGAGAAATAGTAAATTACACAATCCATTTCTTTATACATTGAAAGCACAAACCCACTTGAGTTGAAGGCTAAATAATCATACAAATAAATAATTTTTTTAAGTTCATATTTGGGAAATAAAGAATAAATGAAACATGCATTTTCTTCAACGTGTCAAAGCGTTGAGCGAATCTCGCATAAATTTCTTCAATTACCTTATCTTGATTATGCAACAATCATAAAAAGAAAATTCTTATAATTAAAAAATAAAAATAATCAAAAGCCACAGTCCAGAATACTGTAACCACATATTTGATAATAAATACAAATTTCATATTCATAAAACAATTCGAGAACTCAAAACATATTATCGTAATTGGTTCAAACTTACAGACAAGGGATTCCCGGGAACTCGTTGATTATGGAGATAAAAAAAATTAGGTTGGTGCTTGATATTGCAGAATGTGAATCCAATGACCTAAACAAAGAAAGTAAAAGGTTGAGCTCAAAAGAGTGTGCCCAAAATATTATTGTATCACAGTTAGAACACCAAAATGAAAGTAATAGTGTAAACAATATGATCAAAACCTTAAATATTTTCAAATGGAAGCATCAGACACACTGAGATGCATTTTTTTCATATCTTTTTTTGAAATTCAGAGAGCTAAGTTGATTGTTACAGTGTCGTGATTGAAGATGGTTTGTCGTCGCCGGAGCAAAAAGAAGAAAAATTAGGGTTCGTTAAAAAGGGGATCGGGCTTGTGCAGAGTGATTTTGGGGAAAAGAAGGGTTATGCAGGGTCGGGTCAGCGTGATGAATCGGGTACCAACAAAGGGAGGAGCGGACCCGTGGCGTAACCTCATATGCTGCAGCTTTATTTTAATTTAATTAACTATTAGTTATTGTTATTTGTCCTATTTTGCTTAGTTGGATGTTTGTTACCGGATTTAAAGGGGCCAAGCATGATATTGCTACTGGTCCCCCCTTAGGTGCATGCTATATGTATTACAGATGAGGCAAATGAAAAATAACAAAAATTACAACTCATTCTAGTCTTTCTTCTCTCCCATGTCTATTCTATCCCCCATTTCATCTACTCTAAGCTGCAGATCTCAAAATAATAATTACAATAATTCCCAGAAAATCACCAAAACTTAACAATTGGTAATCAGAGCCTTTTTTATCCTCCACCATGGCAGAAATCACCCATTTCAAAGACCTGCAAGAAGCCCAGAAAAAATTAGATCATATTCTGCAAACTGAATCTGCAAAAAGGGAGGCTTCTGAATTGAAGATGCAGGAGCAAATCACAGAAGTTAATACTGAAATGATGAACAAATTCGACCACCTTACCCAGACCCTAGCTTATATTCAGCTACAACTCCTCAATTTAGACAAGGGTCCCAAAACAACTGAAGAGGGTTCTATCGTAGGGGAACCTGGCCCAGATTGGACCTCACCAAGAACAACACCTAAGCAACAGTTCAACAACATCAAGATGATCCAGGATCATACCCCCACAAATATCATCAGCCCACTACCAAGGTTGGATTTCCCCATATTTGATGGATCTCAGCCCAGAGCTTGGATCCTTATTTCAGGTTAATTCCGAACATACCTGATTCACAAAAGGTTACCCTAGCCTCTATGCACTTTGAAGGTAAGGCATCTCAGTGGTATCATCAATTTTCCATCAAGAAATTAGATGTTTCTTGGTCCCAGTTTCTGGAAATAATTTCTGCTAGGTTTGAAGAGTTGAAAGAGGCTAAAATAATTGCTGAATTCAATAAACTGAAACACACACACTCATATGTGGATTATGTGTAAAAGTTTGAAGAACTTAGGGCATGTATGTTATTACTTAATAATGGAACCTATTCTGAAGAGTATTTCATTACTAGCTTTATCAGTGGACTAAGTGAAAAGATGCAGTCTTTCATGCACATGTTTGGCCCTACCACCCTACAGCAAGCTATTGAACTTGGCCAGAGACATCTACACACTATTGATGCCCTTACTAAAAGGATAAGGGGAACAACCAAACTCACTACACCATTTAATCCCAGAAGGAATGACCCTATCCTAGCACCTAAACCATATCAAGCCCTCAATAAACCACAGTTCAAACTACTCACAGCTTCTGAGATGGTAGCTAGAAGAGAGAAAGGGCTTTGTTACAATTATGATGAACCATTCACCAATGGGCATAGGTGCAAAAACAGGATATCATATATGATTATGACAGAGGAAGAAGAAAAGAAATCTTCATACAGTGAGTTAGATGAACAAGAGGAGCCACTCAACATGGAAGAGATTCAAATGACCCTGAACTTAATATTAGGAGAAGGGGGAGTCACCACCATGAGACTCATTGGTTCAGTAGGGGCAAAAAAGCTACACATCCTTATTGACACAGAGAGCACACTCAGTTTCATTCAGGGGTCTACTGCCAAAAGGTTGGGATGTAATCTTGAGGGGGCCGAACCTATTATGGTTAAGGTAGCCAATGGACAGAGGATGGTCAGCTCTACTAGGGTGAAGGATTTTAAGTGGAAAATACAGGGACATCCTTTTGTGTTTTCACCAAGGGTTTTGGATAATGAAGGCTGTGATTTAATCTTGGGGGGAGATTGGTTGAAGTCATGCACCCCTATTGAATTTGACTATGACAAGATGACCTTCACTGTTACTCTCCTAGGGAAGAAGGTCAAAATTCAAGCTATTTCTAATCCTAGTGAATGTCATTTCATTTCTGGGCCTACTCTGTATAAAATGATTCATTAGGACATTCCAAACCAAATTGAAGAAATATATTGGGTCAAAGTCAAACCAGTGGCAGGGCAAAACACTGAGGATCTAGAGGAACTGTTATCAGAATTTCAGGATGTTTTTGAAGAGCCTAAAGGGTTACCACCTATGAGGGCTTTAGAGCACCATATTGTTCTTAAGGAGGGCAGTGATCCTAAACACCAATTTCCTTACAGGGTGTCACACAGCCAGAAAAATAAAATTGAGAGGATTGTAAAGGAGTTACTAGAATTTGGGGTTATACAACACAGTATCAGCCCTTTTACCTCACCAGTACTCTTGGTCAAGAAGAAGGACTCTACTTGGAGTCTATGTGTGGACTATAGGTATCTTAACAGTCTAAACATCAAGCATGACTACCCTATTCCAATTATTGATGAGTTGCTGGATGAGCTGCAAGGGTCTGAGCACTTTTCAAAGATTGATTTGAGATCAGGATATTTTCAGATTCTTATGAGACCAGAGGACAGATACCTTACAGCTTTTAACACACATAATGGGCAGTATGAATTCCTTGTGATGCCTTTTGGGCTTTGTAATGCCCCTGCCACCTTTCAATCTCTAATGAACCAAGTTTTTCAGTCTATGTTGAGGAAGTCTGTGCTTGTTTTCTTTGATGACATCCTTATCTACAGAAGAACTAGGGAGGACCACTATAATGATGTGAGATCAGTCCTAACACTACTCAGGAAGCACTCCTTATATGCAAAAAGGAGTAAATGCTAGTTTGGGCAGGAGCAGATTGAGTACCTAGGGCACATAATTTCTAGAAAAAGGGTAGCCACTGACCCCAACAAAGTCTCAAGCATGGTTGACTGGCCTAAACCTACCAATGTTAAACAGCTTAGAGGGTTTCTAGGCCTCACAGGGTATTACAGGAGGTTCATACAGGGATATGGGTTGTTGAGTAAACCTCTTACCAACCTTCTCAAGAAAGGTGGGTTTTATTGGACTGTAGAAGCTGATTCTGCCTTTGAAAAGCTAAAACAAGCAATGATCACAGCTCCTGTGCTAGCCCTCCCAGATTTCACTAAACCATTCATACTAGAGACTGATGCTAGTGGCAGTGGGCTATGGGCTATTTTGATGCAGGAGGGAAGACATATTGCATATATGAGCAAAACCCTTTGTATGAAGAATCAAGGGCTTTCTATTTATGAGAGGGAGTTCATGGCAGTTACAAGTGGAGACACTACCTACAGGGTTACAAGTTCATTATTAAGACTGACCAGCAAACCCTTAAACACCTCTTGGACCAAAGAATTATGAACCCATACATCAGAAATGGATAACTAAATTGTTGGGTCTTAATTATGAAATTCATTACAAGAAGGGGGTGGAGAATAAGGTGGCTGATGCACTATCTAAAAATGAGCTACCTGAGGCAATTAACTTTGCTACAACCACTGTTGCTCAAGCTTGGGTACAACAAGTAATTGAAAGTTATGAGAAGGATCCATTCTTTATCAAAATCTTAACTGCCAAGTCCCTAGACCCACTATCCTATCCAGAGTTTGAGCTACAAGGAGGTATTATCAGGCATAAAGGGAGAATTGGAGTGGGGAACAACCCTGTCCTCAGGGATACTGTTTTGAAAGAGATGCATAATTCAGCTTATGATGGGCACTCAGGAATTTTGGGAACCTACAAGAGGGTTAAGAGGGTTTTGTATTGGCCACTACTGAAGAAGGAGGTGGAGACATGGGTTAGACAGTATGATATGTGTGCTAGAAGCAAGTCTGAGGGTGGAGCATATTCTGGTCTTTTGCAACCCCTGCCTATACCCCAACAAGCCTGGACTCATATATCTATGGACTTCATAGAGGGTTTACCTAAGTCAGCTGGGAAGGATGTAATTATGGTGGTGGTTGACAGGCTCACCAAGTATGGTCGTTTCTTGGCCTTATCTCACCCTTTTATAGCCAACTCTGTGGTCAACTTATTCCTAGACTCGGTATACAAGTTACATGGGCAGCCACTTCACATTGTAACTAACAGAGACAAGGTATTCACTAGTGTTTTTTGGAAGGAACTCTTTAAGCTGATGGGTACTAAATTGGATTACACTTCAGCCTACCATCCCCAATCAGATGGGCAAACTGAGAGGTTAAATCAGTGCCTAGAAAATTACCTCAAATGCATGGCACACCAAAATCCTAAGACCTGGCTTAAATGGCTTTCCCTTGCAGAATATTGGTACAACACTAATTTCCACACTAGTCTTAAGACTACACCATTTCAAGCTCTATATGGTTACTCACCCCCCTCTGTATTCCTAGAAGGACACCTTGTTACACAAAATCAAGACACAACAGAGTTTATGCAAAACAGAAAGCAATTACTCAAGACCTTAAGCTTGATCTACAGCTAGCCCAACAGAGAATGAAATTTTTGCTGATAAGGGGAGAAAGGAAAAATATTTTGAAGTAGGAGAATGGGTTTATTTGAAATTGCAACCTTTCAGGCAAAATTCGGTTGTACTTCAAAAAAAACTAAAACTTTCAGCAAAATACTACGACCCTTTTCAAATTACAAAGAAAATAGGGGAGGTTGCTTACAAATTACAGTTGCCGGATGATGCTAAAATGCACCCTGTTTTCCATGTGTCCTTGCTGAAGAGGAAGGTGGTGCCCACCGTTCGTCCAAATCAGGAGCTCCTATTAGCAGATGATAACGGAGATTTCCAGGTAGCTCCTGCAGAACCCATTGGTCAGAGGTTAGTGCGAAGGAAAAGAGGAGAGGTCCATCAATTCTTAATTAAGTGGTGTAATGGAGAAATTGAGAATGAAACTTGGGAAGATGAGGGCTACTTACGCAGGAAATTCCCAAAGTTCGATCCTTTGGGACAAGGATCTCAAAATGGGGGTGGTATTGTTGTGATTGAAGATGGTTTGTCATCGCTGGAGCAAAAAGAAGAAAAATTAGGGTTCGTTAAAAAGGGGATCGGGCTTGTGAAGAGTGATTTTGGGGAAAAGAAGGGTTATGTCGGGTCGGATCGGGCTATATGTATTATAGATGAGGCAAATGAAAAATAACAAGAAATTACAACTCATTCTAGTCTTTCTTCTCTCCCAAGTCTATTCTCTCCCCCATTTCATCTACTCTAAGCTGCAGATCTCAAAATAATAATTACAATAATTCCTAGAAAATTACAGAAAACTACCAAAACTTAACATACAGCCAAAGATCTGCAGCATCATCAAGATCTTAGTCACCATAAACATATATGGATTGATATATATATATATATATATATATATATATATATAATATTATATATATATATATATATATATATATATATATATATATATATATATATATATGATTAGGTTCAAATGAGAACCATGTCCTTATATGTGAACCTATGGTCAATTATGAGCCTTAGATCTAATTAAATGGATGGATCGAATTTTTTGTGTATTTCCTTATTTGATTAAAAGTATTAGGATTATATAATAAAAGCACTCCTGGTGTATAAAATTAAAATATCAATAAAGCACTGTGATTGTATAATAAAACCACAGCTGGTATATAATAAAAGCACTAGTTCGCAGGTTCACATTTAATGACATGGTTCTCATTTGAACCCACCCATATATATATATATATATATATATATATATATATATATATATATATATATATGGGTGGGTTCAAATGAGAACCATGTCATTAAATGTGAACCTAGAGAACATGTCAGCATGGTAATAATGTAAAAAAATGCATTAATTAATTAAAAATGGTATTTTGGACATATATCAACGTTTACAAAGAGCACTACATTGTTCTTTAGAAAGCACAATAGATTAAGAAAAAAAACACTACGATTGTATACAAAAAGCATCGCAAATTTCGTCTATAAACTGCAAATTCAAAAATTTGAAATGAAACTCAAATTTTCAACAAATCATAACTTTTTCAAATTTTATTCGTTTTGAATGAAATATATATCAAATTAATCACATTCTCAAGATCTACAATTTAAGATACATATTGCATATTTTAAAACGTAATATATATATATATATATATATATATATATATATATATATATATATATATATATATATATATATATATATATATATTTAAATTAGAAAAACTGGACTGATTTTAGCACTACAGTACTGAGTAAAAAGCACAATGAACCTGGACATATAATGCACTGTGCAATATTAGATCTAAAGCCAGGATTAGTCCCTAGGTTCACATATAATGACGGGGTTCTCATTTGAACCCAATCCTATATATATATATATATATATATATATAGGGGTGGGTTCAAATAGAACCATGTCATTATATGAGAACCTGCGAACTAGTGCTTTTATTATATACCAGTAGTGCTTTTATTATACAATAACAGTGCTTTATTAATATTTTCACCTACATACACCAGTATTGCTTTTATTAGACAATCCTAGTGCTTTTAATCAAATAAGAAAATACACAAAAAATTTGATCCATCCATTTAATTAGTTGTAAGGCCCATAATTGACCTTAGGTTCACATATAATGACATGGTTCTCATTTGAGCCTAATCCTATATATATATATATATCCTCCTCGGATAACTTTTAATTTGAGAAATTGTCCTATCTACAAATTACAATATAATTACGAAACACCCCCTAAAGTTTGAGCTAACTACAAAAAGGCCCTTTAGGTTTTATTATGTCTTTAACCTGTAATACTTTTACAAATATAAGGGGTGTTAGAGTTTTTTTCCTTATGAAAAGGATAACTGAAAATCACTTCAAGGCGTTTTTTTGTGACTTTCAAAAATATTTGGGCTCATTTGTAATTAGTCCAAACCTCGTTGTGTTTTTTGTAATTATCCCATAAATTATAGAACTCCAGGAGCTCACATGAAGAATGAACCGAGTCTTATCATAAAGGCTCTTTGATGCATGATCATACAGAAAAATAACTATAACATAGAAACTCAAATATATACCACAATCAAAATACAATTTAAAAGAAATATGAAAAATAAGAATCAAACCTACACCAAAACACAAAAAACATCACTAACAGAAAATAAAACTTAAAATAAAAAAGACTGGAAATATTTCTTGCAATGCAAAACTATGGTAAACATAAAGTTTTGTAATAACTAATTTTATTTTGTTTTTCACATTTTACATTAGCACCATAAAACAAAACCCAAACATTAAAATAATCCACGGATAGAATTAATCCTTTCAGTTCTTATCACCATAACAAACAAAGTCACAACTAATAGAAGTTTAGTCATTCCAAATCTTAATCAATCATAGCTATACTTATGAACCAATAAAGGAATAAAAATGCAAAATATCATTTCCAAACTACTTCAAGAATTTTTGTAATAAAACATCAGAAATCACAATTCTCAATATGGAAGTTGGAAAAAAAATAATAGCTTAAACAAAATAATATAGCCAGCCTTTTCCTTATCAAAAAACAAAGATTTGCTTATTTAAAGAAATACCATTTTAATAAACACACATCCTTGACTGCATCTTCATAATTTCTCTAGAACCCGTAGTAATATTTGCTTATTTAGAAAAGTTTTGTTAAACTAAGCCACAACTAATTCCTGAATAGTACAATCTGTAGCAAGACTAAGAGACTGTTTGAAAATTCTTTAAAAAATATGAAGGTTGATTTGCAATCATATGTATAACAATATGAAAAAACTGATAGATAAAAAAAACTTGAATCCAAATTAAACAAAATTTTTTTTTTTTTATCAAGTAATATAAAGGAGACTTTACCTGAATGGTTCATGTCGACTGCGTTAAAGTCTCGCCAACATTGTCGATGAGAATCACTAAAACTTTGTGATTCGACATGGCTATTCATCAATAGCCGCAGAATGAACACATAAAGGAATTTAGATTCTTGAGCAGACCCAAAATAAATTTTAAATCACAATATATATAAACTATTAGAAAGAGAAATCCCTATGAAACTCTAAGAAATAAATAAATGATAGTTGCACCTTAAACAACTTTATAAATTTAAAAGAACGCAGTAAATCAAATCAATACCAAACAGTTACTTGAATAATTATTTGGTGGACAATGATAAAGTGAATCGGATAAATTAACATTTTTTATTGTTTTGAAATTACATGTAACAACGTAAACAAAATGGAATGAATTCTCATAGCTTTAACTTCTTGAACAAAGAAGACCGTAAAAAGAAGAGGAAACTTAGTAAATCAAGCTCATAATCCAAGTCTGGAATATATCAGGAGTTTGCATATGAATGTACTTTGAATTCATAATTTAGATACCTGCTGCTCTATAACTTAAGGAGATCCATTGTTGTGATGCAGGCAACCTTCATTAATGAGCTTAAAAGCCTCATCGCGGAATAAAAAGGAGGTGAAGAAATACTGAAGAAACAAATAAAAGTTCTACAAATCAGAACACTGCTCATATCACTCAAGACACAGAACAACAATTTATGTACAAAAGTACGTCCATACCTTCTTTCCTACGGCTATTATTTCTATAGCAGTGGGAAAAATAGCTACTGCTTTTGCTCGACGTACTGACGTGATTTCATGGAACGGAATAATTTTCTATAAAATCGAATGGGTATTAGGGTCTATACATTTAGAAACATGCCAACAATATGAGTAACATTTCACTCATTAGAGTATAAATTCAAGGACAGACCTTTGTCTCAAATCCAAATAGATTGGAATAGAAGAAGGTACAGTTGACAAATAGGTACATATGACCCTACAAGGAAGAAGAATAAAATATATAGGGATACAAAAAACAAATAGGAATACTGCATAAGACTTGCTACTTTTGTATGCCCAAATCACACCCAATAGTACCTTCATTGTTTTTGCACTTAGAGTTTGGGACAACACAATCAGTGTTGTTTAGGTACACAAAAGAGCTCCCACTGTAAGACTCACAACCAAACTTCTTCGATAATAAGTTTTGAAGGGTACCTTTTGGAATTTAAGAACCTACAATGCAAAAATGCATTCGATAAAATTATATGGTACACTAAAGTCTAAAAGAAAAAAAAATCATGCTCGATTTTTTTTCTAGGTGAAGCCAATTATAATGTGAGTGTTATCGGCTATGAAAATGGGAAGTGATCAAGCTGCGTATTGTCGTCCAGCAAACGCCACCATATAACCCTCGTATTTGCTCTAAAAAATATTGGATAATTTTTATGTTTTTAAATGCTAACTTTATGCTTTTGACTTTGTATAGCTAAATCCGAATCTGAAACCATAGTTTACTTCTGGTTCCATTCAAGCATTTCATCAAACACCATCTACGCACAAAAACTCTAAAATATATTTCCATTTTATTTTTTCAACTTTGTATCACCACCTTTCTCAACCAAATCCCTTACTCCAAATCACACAACTCATGACACGAACAAATAACAATATCCGAATATATTGAATCATGAATTCAAAATCACATATTCCACAAAACTCAAAGAAGCAGACAATTTAATGATGACTAACTTTACCAGATGTTCATGTCGAGGGAAGAGGACCACGACCTAGCTGCCTTCTCTGCACCCATTTCTCAGATTAGGGTTTTTCTGGGGTTCCGATGATCGGAGTCCATTCAGCCACCGTATACTCTGGAAACTCAATCAACCCCACTTCGATCGCCGCCACGTCATCCAACAATACGGCGTAGTGTCGTTCAACCTCCTCCGCCAATTTCGTTCTGAGCCTCGCCGATATTCTCTCCCATCGATTCGAGCAATCTCCGACAAATTCAAAAAGAGCGATTTTGATGATCTATATTTCAGATCTGAACAATTTTATGAAAGTTTTTGATGATCTGAAAAAATCAATTTTCATGATCGATTTTTATGAAAAAAAATCGCTATGACGCCATGGTCAGCGCTATGCAGGAGAGTAAGGAGGTTGTCGAGCTTGATAAGGAGATATGGGATTGCTTTATTTTAGATTTTGGACCGGAAAAATACAGATCTGAGAAAACTGATCGAGAATTTTGGACCCAAAAATTTGGTTAGATCGACGGATCCATATAAGAACACCACCACCACAATAGCAATTTCAACAACCCAAACAGATCGACAGATGTACCGAATGAACAAACTAATATATATAATTCTTAGAAGAACAAAGGCGAGAATTTTTTATGTAAAAATAAGGAAAAGAAACAAAGGCGGAATGAACAGCCACAAAAATAGAAAAAAAAAAAGAGGAATGAACAAAACCGAGAAAAAAAAAACATTTATAAAAATAGCAATAAAAAATTGTTATTTATACCCACAAAATTTTGGTCTCGTCCCAAAATAGACCCCAATCAACCACAACACGACACATCAGCTTTGGAGACACCACATTCAACCACCTATTCCTTGAAATGCTTTCCATCTGACACATAATTATTAATAGTTAACACATTTAACAGCAGTGGTGAATTTTAGATTTATGCTTACAATTTTGCAAGCACATTTAAATTATTATTATTATTATTATTATTATTATTATTATTATTATTATTATTATCACTTCAGCAAACACATTTTATTTTAATTAAAAGTTGTGTTAATTGGTCTTAATTAGAAGCTGGTTAAGTTTAAACATTTCCTTTTAATTTTAGATTTATGTTTTAAGTTTTGCTTCACATTTAAATTATTATTATTATTATTATTATCATTATTATTATTATTATTATTATTTCTTTTGCTAGAAAGACGGTTTGATATGTGGCGTGGCAACATGCGTCATCTTCCTTTCGTCAATCATACTACGAATAGAAAATAAAAGGCAAAACAATACAAAATGACACAGAATAAAATAGACCCCATGCTTATTGCTAATTTTAATAGTATTATTACTACATCAGTCCTCTAATTTATAACAAATTAATCCCCAATAAATAATGCTTGTCTTCGTCGTCATTATTGATAAATCTGTATGACTACTCTCGAATGAGTAATGACATTGCCACTTGAGTTGTTATAAAGAAATGACAAATTGTCAATTAATAATAATAATAATATCATTTTCTAATCACTTTTAATAACATTCATTAGAACACATGACACCGAGTCGCACCGTCAATGCAAATGGATTGCTTGAGGAAACCATTTAACTATTTTAAATCGTTATCACTGTTTCACTTAAAATTTTCACACACTTTTAAATATAAAATTATATATTAACAACATTCAAGTTATTAATTAATATTTAATGCATGTCTTGTGGCAGGGAGCAGACCTAAGTCCATACGGTATTTAGAAAATGCAACTTGGAAAATAGCAACTCTACAACCCCATCGCTTTTAGACTGGACATATATATATATATATATATATATATATATATATATATATATATATAAAATGATATTCTATATGCCTGAGAAACAAATATGCACATAATGATTTTTGTTTTTACCAATCAAAACTTATTGATACATTATAAATATGTTAGGTCAATCGAATTACTATTTACTAATGAATTGAGCGAGTTTGACTTTTGATTTTTGAGGCGAAAATAGTAATCTAGACATGGCTTGTGAACAGTAACTTGAATGGCAAATAGAAGAAAGTTTATAAAATCTCTGTTTCAGAGAGCAAATCTAAGCTACAAAATAAATCAAAAATCATTTCAGGAATACCCTTTCAAGTCTTCGATAACATAAAACGTAAAACTTTGTTAATTTTATGGTTGGTCACCCATTCTTATCGGGTTTGTCCACGGAATTTGGAGATTGACAGATAGATATCCAAATTGAAAAGTTTAAATTATAAATATTTATTGACTTTTTTATTTTTTTTCGAAATGAATTATCTTGATGTTGTGAAATTAGAGAAAAGAGAGAAGAGCATGATCAAAAGTCAACTTTATTATTAGAGTTTAGGGTTGGAAGGTCATTCATATAATGTATAATTATAATAATTAATAAATTACAACACTCCCCCTTTAATGATCTTAAAAATGTAGCCTCGTTAAAACATTGTCGGGAAAATCAGGTGGGACAAAACCTGGTCGAAGGAAAAAGAGTACAGTCCTACTCCCCCCTAAAAATCATACTATAGATATTTGAGTCGACGCATGTCAATCTTGTGTACCAATCTTTTAAACGATGATGTTGGTAATGCTTTCGTGAATAAGTCCGCCAAATTATCATATGAGCGAATTTGCTGGATATCGATATCGCCATTCTTTTGAAGATCATGTGTGTAAAAGAACTTTGGAGATATATGCTTTGTCCTATCACTTTTTATATAGCCTTCTTTGAGTTGTGTGATGCACGCTGCATTGTCTTCATATATCACAGCCGGTTTATCCTTTGTCGAATCTAATCTGCTTGACTCTTGGATGTGATGTGTTATAATTCTTAATCATATACATTCTCGACTAGTTTCATGAATTGTAATGAGTTCAAAATAATTTGCAGATATTGTTGTTAAAGTTTGCTTCACAGAATCCCAAGATATAGCAGTTCCTCCACATGTAAATACATAGCCTGTTTGTGATTTGACGGATCTGAGAGATAACTTGCATCTGCATATCCCACTAAAGAATTTCCAAAAATTTATAGATAATATAATCCAAGGTCGATGGTGCCTTGTAGATAACGTAGAACGTGCTTAACACCATTGCAATGTCTTAAAGTGGGTGCAAAGCTATATCTTGCAAGGAGATTTACAGAAAAAGCTAGTAGGTGTGCTTTATCCATGTAAAACGTTTTAATTCTTTTTCTGTATATGATGATTGATGAACGAATAATCCTCCATGGACATGCTCGATTTGCAAACCTAGACAAAATTTATTTTTCCCAAATCTTTCATCTCAAATTCATTTTTCAAGTATTCAGCAGTTTTATTGAGCTCTTCAGGTTCCAATTAAATTCAAATCATCAATATAAACTGCTATAATTATAAATTTATTAATTGTTTTCTTTATGAAAAAGTAAGGACAAATATCATTATTCTTATATCCTTCTTTCTATAAATATTCACTAAGTATATGGTAGCACATTCGTCCAGATTGTTTCGGCCCATACAACAATCTTTGTAGTTTAATTGAAAATATATTTTTGGGGTATGACTTATTTGCTTCTGGCAATTCAAGTCATTCGGGAATTTTCATGTATATGTCATTGTCTAGTGATCTATATAAATATGCAGTAACTACATCCATAAGGCGTATATCAATCATTTATGACACAACTAAACTAATCAAATATCTAAAAGTAATTGTGTCCATTATTGGAGAGTATGTTTCCTCGAAATAGATTCCTGGTTTTTGAGGAAAACCTTGTGCTACGATTCGGGCTTTATATATTGTTATTTCATTATTTTCATTTCTCTTTCTTACAAATACCCATTTATATCCAACGGGAATAACATTTTTTGGTGTTTGGAATGTAGGTCCAAATACTTTTCGTTTTTTCAAAGAATTCAATTCAGCCTGTATAGCATCTTTCCATTTTGCTCAATCATTTCTATTTTGACATTCTCCAACAGACTGTGGTTCAGGATCCTGATTTGATATCTCAAGAGCTATATTATAGGCGAATATATCATCCATGATGATATTTTTTATATCCAGTAATTTATAAGAGCATAAATAATTAATCGAGATCTCATTATCTTCGGACACTAATAGCTTCGCAGGAACTACATTAATTTTATGTGATTGATTAATCATTTATATATCAACATTATTTAGGAATATTGAATTATCACATTAAATGATAACAAGTATGAATATTCTTTCGAAATATTATACTTAGTTGTTCTACTTCAGGAGAAACAACTTGAATTAATTTTTTTTTTAATACATATGAAAAATAAAACAAGCCAAATAATAATAATAATTAATAATTAAATTAAAGAAATTAAAAATTGCTTCTTCAAGAGCAATCATATATCTCATAGTATTTTTCAGGAATACATAATATTCAATAAGAATATTTAGAGATGGTTGTGTTTCTTCAGGAATCACAACAAATTATTGTTTTAATAATATTCTATATTATTGGTAATCGTTAATTCATGTTTCTTCGGGAAATCACGAATAATAATTATGATGGCAGTAGAAATCAAAATAATATTTATAAGATTTTTTTTAATCACTAGAAGAGAAAGAAAAATATAGATCCACAAATATGATGCGGTACACATAATATATGCATATATCAAAACATATCAGACATATTGATCGGATAATAGGTCTTACAAATTAAACAAAGATGTACAAAAGACAATAAAAAAGACATAATATACCCATATAATATTATATATGATCAAGCAACCTCTAATCAATATGAGTCAAAATATAGTGTGTAAGGTCATTGATTTCGGGAAAAAAAAATCCCAGTTGGAATAATAATAAAACTAAAACCAGATCTACTTATCACATGACCAATTGATCATAAAGTCAAATAAAAAAAATTACTTGGCATATTTGTTATATACTCAACACAGTAAAGATTCATGAGCGAGTATTTTACAAATTGACATAATCTAAATAGATCTACATACACAAGAAATCACCGAGTAAAATAAGATTGATAATACCTTGAGTAATATATTAGTAGAACAATCGTTTGGGGAGTTGGTAGAACAATATTGCTTGGGAATTAGTGGAACAATAGTTTGGGGAATTGGTATAACAATTGTGCTGATAACGTGTTGTGAAACTAGAGAAAATAGAGAAGAGAATGATCAATAGTCAACTTTATTATGAGGACTAGAGTCCCGTTTATAGGTACAATATTAGTGTTTAGGGGTATGAAGGTCATTCATATAATATATAATTATAACAATTAATTAATTACAACACTTGAAACTTTTTTGGCCTTTGACTTTTCTTTTTTAAATATCCCGAGAACCGTTAGCAAATTGAAAAACTAAATTAGAACAAGTTTTAAGAATATATATATATATATATATATATATATATATGTGTGTGTGTGTGTGTGTGTGTGTGTGTGTGTGTATTATGATTATCTTATTTTTATTTTAATAATTATTACGATGATATTTAATTTATAATGTTTAAATCTCTATATTTAATAACTACACATTTGTGAAATTTACTTTCATATTTATAATCTAATAATTATATTTTCACCTAATAAATCTAATATAATATTTAAAGACAGTATAGTTTACTGTGTTCGTTTTTATTTTAGTTCATATTTAGTTAAAACTAAATTTGATTTTGAATTAAACTTAATACATTTAGTTTAATTTGGAGTCTTAATAATAAAAAAAGATATTATGATTCTCCGGACTATACCGAATTGAAACATATCTGTTTTTCGGAACATGAGATTCAATATGCATATTAATTACCCAATTCTCCAAGCTCTAAATCTCAATGCATGCCATTCGGTGAGGTTAAATTCTGAGAAGATCATTCGATATTTAAATCAGCAAAAAAAAAATGTTAATAAATAAATAAAAATAAGAAATGCAGAAAGAATTTGCATAAAAGTAGATGGAATGTGAATTGAAACTTGTTTACAAATTAAGACTTGCGCCAACCGCTATACTATACTTTTTGAAGTTTGTGGAGCAACGTATCACACTAGTAATGTTCGTTATTTGTTAACTTAATGTTTATTATATTATAACATAATTTTTATTAAAATCTCAGTGACAAACTAATGAATATTTTATTAAAAGATTATGAATATTTATTTAAAATAAACGAACATTAAAGAAGTAATGAATTCTTTGAAAAAAGAAAAAGAACATCTTATTAAAAAAAATGTTGGAGAATTAGTTTTGTTTTGGCTAATTCTGATGATTAAATATTTAATTTATATACAATCAAATGTTATAATATTATTCAGCGTATTAAGTAAATAATCGTAATACAATTTTTTTTCAAAATTGATTTTCGGTGATTGAAAAATAAATTATGGAGCCATTTGAAAGAGAAAATGAATAAAATCCTACACTGAAAATGTAAGGGGAAGTTTATACACTTTATAAGACAATTTGAAGTGTATTGAGTATCATTTGATTAAGACCATACACTAGTTGATTGTACCTATGGACTTGGGTGTAGGCCTTGGATTTTAGAAATTGACTTAGAACTTAGAACTCTTTTGGTCCTGAGCCTATATGATATTGGTTCAGGCCTTGGATCTTGGCAATTGAGATAGAACTTAAGACTTTTGGGGTCCTGAGCTGTATGAAATTGGTTCGGTATCGTTTTTTCATTTTCCAAAGAAGAATGGGCACGATACATTAAGATGCTCAAACCTTTTATTTGGTCAAATGGAGATGGCTCGACTCATTATCTTCAGTCCAACAAGGTTGTAATCTTTCAACTTCATCAGAAGCAGTTTAAGAGTCTCAAAACTTTGCATTTTCCAAAGAAGAATAGGCTCGACACATTAAGATGTTCAAACAATTTACTTGGTCAAATGAAGATGGGTTTGACTCACTATTTTCAACCCAACTAGGTTGTAACCTTTCAACTTCATGACATCATTTTAATGAAGATGGGTTCGACTCATTATCTTCCGCCAAAAAGGTTGTAACCTTTCAACTTCATCAACAGCATTTGAAAAGTCTCATAACTTTGCATTTTCCAAAGAATAATGGGCTCGACACATTAAGATGCCCAAACTCTTTATTTGGTCAAATGAAGATGTGCTCGACTCATTATCTTTAACCCAACAAGGTTGTAACCTTTCAACTTCATGAGCAGCATTTGAAGAGTCTCAAAGTTTTGATGCTTTCACCCATTCAAATTCTCAAACCCTACATGGTAGAGTTTATAAATAGATTTCAAAGTTATAGGTAGAACTAAATCAACTTCATTGTGCATTTTTTTTACACCAAAAGTCTCAAGCATTTGTTTAAAATCTTGTACTCGATTTTAACACTATTCAAGTTGATTGAACTTTAAAATCTGGTGTGCTACATTTTCAAAGACGTTAAGTCGTCATATTTTTGAAACGTTATGTTGATTCCGTTAGCACTACACAGGACGTATTTGACTTGTGGAAAGAAACTTTTCTCGCCTCAACTTGTTGATCAACCTGGTTCGCTTCAAAGAAGGTATTATCATTTAGTTTTATTTATTTTCCAATTTTACCTTTTTTTTAAGCATTTGTAAGAACCGTAGTACAGTTCAATAGTATTTTCCTTTTTGAATTATTATTTTGTGAGAGAAAATGACTACTGTGCCGTAAATGCACTATGCTACCACCCCGTGCATTTACATCCATAGATTTATTAATATTTGTAACATAAATTGATCTAATGATTCTTATTAGATGAAAAATAGGGCATTCACGGTACCCTAGAAACTCCTCTTATTAAAAGCAATATTTATTATTTTTTAAAGAAAAAAAATTATGCGACCATCTTACGGATCATCTGTGTGGCGGATTCAAAATTTTCCTTAATATTGCCACTTTTATCTATAAATGTCACTTGTATATATTATATTATAATATAATATGTATTAAATCCAATATTTTAAAAATCGAACCGGTGAACGAACCGGATAAGCTACCGGTTCACGGTTCAACCGGGTAATATAAAGTAATTACATAATATAATTATTCAAAATTTAAACTCACGTAGTAACAAATTCTAAACATAATTAATTGAGTCCTACGCTAATAGGCTAATGGGTATGTTTGGCGGATAAAACTGATAAGCTAGCTGATAGCTGAAAAGCTAGCTGATAACTGATAAATTATTTGAGAGCTGATAGCTGATAGCTGATGACTGATAGTTTAAAAGTTAGCTGATCTAAATAAAAGCGTTTGGCAAATTTAGCTGATAAGCTGACTCAAAAATATAAAATTACACAAAAGTACATGTTTAAAATAATAGTGTTAATATTATTTTTTATTTATTTTCATATAATATTAGGATATTAATTTTAATTATTATTTTTTCTATTACCAATTTCGTTATATATTTATAATTTCCAATAATTGCACAATACTTTTTTTAACGGATTGGGGAGAGGATTTTCTTTTCCTTTATACACCAATTTATAATCAAGCTAATAATAATAATAATAATAATAATAATAATAATAATAATAATATAATATTAATAATAATAATTATTATTATTATTATTGTTTTCCAATACTAAAATAACTCTAGATATTTATCTAATTAATTAATTAATTAATTAATTATTATTATTATTATTATTATTATTATTATTATTATTTTCGATAATTGCACAATACTTTATTAACAGATCGGGGAAATGGTTTTTTTTTTTTTAATTTCCTTTATACACTAGTTTATAATCAAGCCAATAATAATAACAATAATAATAATAATAATAACAATAATAATAACAATAATAATAATAATAATAACAATAATAATAATAATTTATTATTATTATTATTATTGTTATTATTATTATTATTATTACACAATACTAAAATAACTCTAGATATTTATCTAATTAATAATAATAATAATAATATCACAATACTAAAATAATTCTTAAATATTTATCTAACAATTAATAAAGTGGTGAAATTAAAAAAATAATAATACCTAACAAAATAATAGTGTAGTTTTCTAAAAAAACAAAAGGGTTAAAATAGGAATAAAATCAAAAAGCTCCATGAGCTTATTTGAAAAGCTTGTAATAGTAGCATTTGAGATAAACTTAGACTTTTCAAATAAGCTCATGCAATCAAACAAGACTTATTTAAATACAAAGAGCTTATAAGTTCTCAAAATAAGACATAAGCTAGCTTATTATGCTTACCAAACATACACAATATATCCAGCAAAGAAAAAAAACTACAGAACAACTATATTGTCATGACTAATACTTAGAAGTTAGAAACTTATTAAATATTTAATTTAAGCAAAAAAATAAATTCTTTCACACAACCCCACCAACTCAATCCCAAAAAAGAACAAGCCTTACCCATTAACCCACCTTTTAATGTATATATATATATTTATCTGTACATATGAATTCACACAGAGAGAAGAAGGTAAAGATCAAAAAATTCAACCACATGTTTATTTTGATGCGTGTGAATATCCAATTCTCGAAACAGGAAATAAAAGAAAAGGGATGGAGCAACAGTTACAGATCTGGTCGTGCTCTTTTTTTTCTTCCGCTTTCTTGATTGGCCGGTTCAGATGAGCGGTTCCCGATTTTGGCCGGTCTTGACGGTTCTGGCAGGTTTAACCGTATTTCCGGTTATATATGATCTTTCGGACCGGAGTCATGGCCGGTTCCCGGTTGAACCGGCCGGTCCGGTCCGATTTTAAAATCACTGATTAAATCAATATATAATAATTTAAGATGGAAAATACAAATTGATACATTTAATGCTATGAGTGACACTTTTCAAAATGAATTAATGATTCTTATTTAAAATTCAAATGAACAATTTTAAGGCCATAAGTGATATTTGTAAGTGGTAGTTTTTATTTATTTTAAATGTACAATAACACTTTTAAAGTCAAAAGTAACATAATTAGAGCAAAACACAATATTGTCTTTCAGTTAAATACTTGATTAATATCTAAAGTAATTTTTAACGTAAAAGTGTAAATTTTATAACTAAAAGTGATAATATTAAGAAAAGTAATAATATATTTGTTACTGAATATTCATTATTGAAATTCAGATTATTAGCCAATTCATTTACTAATTGCATGATAATAAAGTAATTTAATACTCGTGTGTATTATAAGTAAATTATCACATTAGTTTTTGAATTTTTTATTTTTATTTTTTGTTTGTGAGATCTAAATCTATGAAGCACGGTTTCAAAATAGGTTGTATTTTCAGCCCATATGAGTGGTCAATTCTTATCTCATAATATTAATTAAGTATTTTATAATTAAAATATATTCTTTATAAGACATGTGATTAAAATAGAAAATATCAAGATTTTGGATTTCATAATTCAAAATAAATAGATTCATTACTTTACAAATTCTTTTTGCACATTTAAACTTTCGAAATAATTTAATTAAATATTCTACAATTTAAAACAAGCCTTAAATTATAGGATATTTAATCATAGGATACTTCAATAAAGTAGCAAATTTTCAAAGAGATTGAACTTCACAATTCAAATAATTGAATTCAAATTTTCAAAAAAAAAAAAACCCTAATCGTTTCATAATTTCAAATGACTTAATTAAACTCCTATAATTAAAACGACCCCAAAAATAATAATAGAATATGAATTATAGGATATTTAATTAAAAATGTTTATGGCCACAATGAGATTTTAGATCAGAAATTCTAAGTAGAGAAACCCTACATAAAGATTGGAATCAATTAAGGATTAAATTCAATACCATTTTTATGGAACTCATGTGCGAAGTTTGAATTAATAGCAAATCACCAGTTTGTTAGGAAAGATTGCCGCATAAATAAACAAGGATAGTTGAAATTATGATAGTGAAGTCAAACAAGGGTTGTTTCATCCAAATTTATAAAATGAAATTAAAAAACAAAAAAGCAAACTATAAAAATTATACAAATATAAAGATAAATAAATTCACTATGAATAAGCCAATAATTGAAGGATGAATATACATATCCATATACTAACTAAAAGAAATATTAAACTGAGAAGTAAAATAAAGGATAACAAGCAAAAAGTAACTGAACTGATAAATAAATAAATAAATAAATATATATATATATATATATATATACACACACAAATAAAAAAAACACCAAAAAGCAAAGATGATATGCCAAAAACAAAATAATGAAATATAAATATAATTTATTTCAAGTGTGGAGTCCTAATTAAAGCTAGACTCGGAAATAACGTGTGAAATCAGTTGAATTGTCAATAAAGAAAAACGCACTCCATGCCATCACAAATCGAAACAACAATACGTCGCGCCGATTGCTTCCAAACGACTCGATAGACCAACTGCTATTTAGTGCTAATGTTTATCAATAAAATAATATCATATTATTTTCTTATCACAATATAAATCAAAATTACCCCGTAAGTTTCTCATGAATATAAAAAAAATCTAAATAATTATTTAATAAATTGAAAAAAGGCAAAAGAAATGAAAACCAAATTATAACATGTTATAATATAATACTAAATAAATCCCAAATTTTAAAAATAAAAAAATAAAATTTAAATATATAATTATTTAATGATTTAAAAAAAACACCTAAATATAGTATAGAATAATGATATAATTCATTCAAAAAATTATAAAGCAAGTTAAATAAATATCTAAGCATGAATAATTATTTACACTACAAAAAATAGGATTTTATCGAGGAGAAGAACCCTCGATAATTAACAAAAACTCCTCGTTAATCAATTTATCGAGGGAAAAATCGAGGGCAACTTCCTCTCGAAAAACCCTCCTCGATAAAATCTATCGAAGGTAAATATACATTCGGTAAATTTTTTGAGGGGATTATTGAAGGTTCCTTTTTTTGGTAAAAATTTCGAAAACTTGAATCTGATTGCCCTCGGAAAAATCGAAGGCATCACTAACCTCAGAAAAATCGAGGGTTGGGCTGCCCTAGGTAAAATCGAGGATAGGGCCACTCTCGATTTTTCCGAGGGTCAAAATACCGTTGTTTTTTTTATCCCAACTTTTTATTAACCTACCTAAAAGGATTCACAAACTAAAAACAAAAAACTCAAAAAATTAATTAATAAATAAGAAAGTAAATTAACTAACTATATAAATTTCATAAAATTTACAATTATTCAATTTCCTCAACTAAAATATTAAAAATATCAAAATTTTATAAAAACATCCGACCGAAGGAGTTTTATGACGGGGTAGGCTGCGACGGGTACTGCTGTAATCGAGCTAACAGCTCAGCCATCTGTGCGTTCACCTGCACCTAAAATTGCTGATACTTCTGTCGTTGCTCACGTAATAGCTCAAACTCATTATACCTCTGTTACATCACTTGCTGAGCTCGTCTTATGCCCTCTAGCTCCTCCCTCTGCGTCAGGAGTTGCGCCTTGAGCCCCTCACATGACTCCTGTCGTGCTGGGAGGAGGAAGAGACGCTGCCTCTAAAACCCTTCAAAGAAGCCACCAGCTTCCCCAAGCAGTCGGTGATGTCGGTCCTTACTCGATTCGACAAAATTGAGATAAACAAGGTTAGGGTCAACCTCGTTATTCGGATCCTATGAAGAAGCACGTGCCTCATCCAAACGTCGCTTGTACTCCTCCTGAAATATAACTCACGAGTATATTTTACATTAAAACCAAAAAATAAGTTAAGTTATAATCACTATTTATCATAAAAAGAGACTCACATTTGTATTACTAAATCTCGCAGCAACCCACGTGTCATCGTTCTTCTTGTGCGTACGTACAAGAACCTGGTACGCAGTGGCTGGCTCACCCGTATCCAAATGAAGTTATCAGATAATTAACATTATATAAATAAATAAATAATATGTTACGATCTAAAATTACTTACAATATTATAAGAATAATCGATCGTATATCTAGACCCATGTGCACTGTCCAGACCTCCTCTTGTTCTCACGCTTACCACACTTTACATTCCATACCCTAGTTGATATGCGTGATATATGAAATTTATATCATTTGTAATAATAAAAATTTAATAAAAAGGCATAAGAAAATCATTTACCTCCAAACTCACTTGTCAACGATCATCGACGGCTCACCAGTCTGATCACGAAATTGCTTATACTCGTTAAGTTGCTTCTCATACTTGTTCTCCATCGTGCGAAAAAATATCGCCTGTGTCCCAATAATAATGCTCATACAAAACAAAATAATAATTACGATTCAATTGATACATGATTCCCAATTTACATTAATGATTAATAAATTTAGACACAAAATAATAATTAACTAAAATATGTCCCACCACAATCGACGAATATCCTCAGGAACTACCTTAAACTATCACCAGGAGGGATGAATCTCCTTCTCCATGATCTCCAGAAATATGTTGGTCAGCTTGACCTCCCTACTATGTAGCCTACATTGTATTTGTGGTTACAAATATTATTTAATAACAACGATGATTAGAATTTTATAATTATTCATTTACTTACTTCTTCCCGACAATATAAATAAGGTTTCGTTAAACTCACATTTGATCTAACCTTGATTTTACACGTTTTCCACCAGTCCAACTTGTCTCGTTTCAAACTTGGGTATCACAATAGTATACTTGTACAGCCTAGACAACAAGTACAAAAGGCTCATATCGACTGAACCTACTTATGATTGATATCGACTAGCTTATAATGTGGATGAACTTTTGTGCCTGTAGAAGTTGGATCAAGCCAGTTGTACTTGAGTAATATTGTGTTTTTCTCCATTCTCCCGGTGATTCGAGCTGCACAATTTCTATTAGACAACCATAATAATCATACTCGGCTGCCCCATAGTTTGATCCTTTAATGCATACTCCACTGTTCGATGTTATGAAATCTATAACCATTTATCCTACGTCCTGTATACGTTTTCACACATCATGATGGACCCTCTGCTAGGTTCCTAATATTCACATCGATTGCATTGTTTGAAAGATCTTTAGCCTATAACGTTGAAAAAAGTATTTTTAATTTAGAAAATATACTAGATAAATACATACGATAGTTAAATGATATCCATCTCTGGATTGAATATCTTACGTAATGTTTGAACCAATTGACAAATTTATTTTCTAGTTTTTCGTTGAGCCTATCATCTGTAATGTTTGGTTGGAGATGTTGAATGCTCTCCGTGTAAATACTACATCATTTGATAGAAAATTGAGTAAAAAAGTATTAGTGCATTATATATACATTTACTTACAAAATTAAAAGGAGAATTCATACCTAACATATTATTGGGTCTCTTCGCAATTCAGCAAAACGTATATCCTTGCGATGTTGTATTTTGCTTTGGTGAGGTATCATTTTCTCTTTGTACCAAATATCTCCCCATATTTTTTAAAGACCGAGGGAACTTCATGAGCGCCATCTACACCATCCAAACCATCGTTGTTTTTAGGAAAATCCGTTCTTTTATTTAACACGTGATCTTCAAAATAATACGAACTAAAAGTTGATACCTCTTCAATCAGATATGCGTTTTTTATCGCCCCTTCAACACTCGCCTTGTTTTTCACACTATTATTTAGTTTAAGAAGGTACCTATCGAATGGGTAAATCCATCTATACTGCACTGGGCCAGCAATTCTTACTTCATACTCTAAATAAACGGGCAGATATTTCATTGAGCTGGAAAACTTGGAGGGAAGATCAGTTCTAGTTGACACAATATTAACAAAATGTCACATTCTAGACGACTCATATCTTCGGTGTGAACGACTGTTGACGTGAGGTATTTGAAAAACAACCTCAATTCGGTGAGAGCCTTCCATATATTTGAGGAATCTATTCACGAAAGGCTATATATATCAAACTTTTCCTGAATACATGACAATCATGAATTTTCATTCCGATCAAACGCAATTCCTTCTTGTCGACACAATGCCTCAAGTTTGATGCATATTCAACAGGAAAATAAAGGTTTTTAAGCCAATCGCACAATGAAGCTTTTGACGACTTATCAAGTGTGTAGTAGGCTTTAGGACACTTTTCCGATCCTTCTAGCGCCAGCTCCGAAATGATTACAATACTCATTCAACTCTTATATTGATTTAGACGTGTTCTTGGTCTTCCATTTGATATTCATCATCGTGTTGAATACATTATAAAACACATTCTCCTCTATGTGCATATATCTAGATTGTGGCAAATTAAATTTGTTCTCCAATATGGCAAATCCCAAAAGATGATTCATTTTCTCTAACCGAATGTTTTGAAAATCTGTGCATTAACGAGTATTAGTTCGGTGACTTTCAGAAGTCCCAATCTTTCTATCTCTGTCAAAATTTATGTCTCTGAGCGGACATTTGGTGGTGGGTTCTTGACAGATCTTCTTTTCCGAAAGCATCATTTATCCTTTCAAAAATGGTGATGGCATTCAAGAAATTTTCGGTGATTGTCGAATCATGATTGCTTCCCGCTGCACTTAAGAGGGAAGGTGTCTGAGTGTTTCACATAGTAAGGATAAGCTGTTTGACCGACCGTACTCCAACCGGACAACATAGAATACGCAGAAAAATCGCTTATTGTCCCTGAGCGATGAATATTGTGTGCCAAAACTTCCAAATGGTTGAAAATCACCTCTACAAAGACCCAATCTCACATTTCGAGTTTTAGCTGCAAAATCTGGATGAGTTTGGTTGACATATGTGTGGCGCATAATATCATCTTCAACCACATGTTCAGCATGCCACTTCATGTCTTTTGCTGTTTAGATGCGTACAACCTCTGCAGACGAGGAGTTAATGGAAAATAGTACATCTTCTTTTACGCGATGCGAGCCTTTTGTCATTTTATTTTGCCTTGAGAAATGGCTTTATACCGAGGTTATTACAAAATTTTCAGTTGGTCAACTCATAATCATCTCTCTAGTAGATCATACAATTGTTCTTTCAACAATCTGTCTTCTCGACTGGTAAGCCCATACCCACTCCTTAGCAATTTCTTAATGTTGTAGAAGTTATCGAGTATAATATTGTTTTTCAGTACAATCTCTTTGATTAATTCACTTAATTGACACATACATTTCTGGGATATGTGATTTTCTGACTTCAAACTCATGAGATGGGAAACTAATGGCAACTAAGTGTGTCCCTCGCACCCCAGATATAATGGCTGATTTCCAGCTTTCAACATGTGATAAAAATTTTGGGTCTCATGATTCGGCGACTTTTTCATATCGACAACCACATTAAAATCGAGACCAGCTGCATCTTGAACCACATTAATGTACGCGCTTGTGATTTTTCAGGAGCGATGTAAGAAGGACCTCCAACGTGAAAATTATGATGGCGTCGAGGTGTCGGGCCGCTTTCTCATAAAGAAAGATTATATTATGGATCAAAATAATTTTAAACTCTGTTGTTGGAAGGACGAAACTTCCCGACCGGCTCCGTAAACCACGTCATCACCAACATATACATCAACCAATCAATCACAACATATACACAATATCAACAAACCATAACATATATCTTAAACACAACATCTACGTACCAATCAGCGCGGCATTTCAAAACCACCATCACCAACAATTTAGAACTTTTCAAAATCACCATCATTTTTAAAATAATTTTGAAAATCGTTATTTGAGGGACGAAACCTCCCGGCCAGCGCCGTACACTACATCATCATCGACGTCTACCCAACCAATCACAACATCAATTAATCGCAACATGTATATAATATCAACAAACCATAACATACTTACATTCAACACAGCCGATCATCACGACATTTAAAAACCACCATCACATACACTTTAAAAGATAATTGCATTATTGAATCCTAGTTACAAATCAAACCTTACATAACCCTAATTTAATTCAAATGTAAATAAATCAAACCCAATTTATAAATAATTATAAATTAAATTATATATTAATTACATAAATGGTCCCTAAATAAATACTAACGACCTAATTTAATTTAAATGTATATAATCGAACTTAATTTATAAATAATTACAAATTAAATCCTATTTTAAATCTTAATTGCATAATTAAAAGTAAAAACTCTAATTAAACTCAAATTATATAACAACCCCTAATTTCTTTCCTAATTATAAATTAAACTCTAAAATTAGCCCTTGAAAATCCCTAATATAAATTAAACCCTAGAACTAATTCTAATTCTAACCCTAAAACTAAACCTAAAATTAACCCTATAATTATATCAATTAAAAAAAAGAAAAAGAAAACCCGGCTTACCTTAAAATGTGGCGGCGGGAAAATCGGACGGAGGGCGTCTAATCGTAGGGTGGTGCTGGACGAAGGACGAAGGGCGGCAAATCGGCGGGTTGGACCGACAGGCGGCGGCCGGAGAAGCGTCTCGTGGCGGACGGGCAACGAATCAACTTGAAGCTGCGGGGTTTTGTTTTTTTTTTCCTTCTTTGTGCAGAATGAAAAGATCGGGGGTGTCCTGTTGCTTTTTTTAGGGATGGGATCGAGGGGAGTAAAATCCACTCGGTTTTTTATAAAAAAAAAATAAGCGTATTTATCGACTAATTACTAATTCTCATGGTTCTAAAATAACGAAACACACTTCGTGGTACCTTCACAAAAATTACAACATTTCGTTACTTTACGGTTCCAATGGAACAAATCAATCGGTCGAATCGTGGATACTGTTGATCGAATTACACGATACGTGTAAATACGTATATGTTCAGTGATTTTCTTTGTAAAACCTATATTAAAATTATCTCACATATCTACAATTAATATGTAAGATATGTTTTAGTTTTATGCAATTAATTTAAAAATAATAATAATTGAAAAATTAAGAGGAGTAAAATCCCCTTGTAAAAATCCGAATGAAAATAGTATATTGGGTGGTGATGTTAGAAAGGAAGGGAAAAAAAAAAAAAAGAATGCTCGAGATAAGAGAAATTAATAAATGTGTTGTGCAACATATTTAAAGACTTTGTGTGATACGTTGAGATTCATTGATGCGAATTTCAACGTTTATAAAATACCAAGAATATTACTATTTGGATTTCTCAATTCTTCTTGGATAAATGTGGAATTAAACTGTTATTTTATCGAATAAATCAAAGGTGTAAGGGCAATGCCTGCCACGAGGACATACATATATTTGTCTTAATATCAAATACTCCAACTAATGAATAATGATAAAACTTTCAAGTACTACCTGTCCAGCCAATAAAAAGGAATAATAGTTTTCAACATGCTAATAATAGTCTAACATAACCAACTGATGGTTTACTTTTTCACAATGATTGATAAAATAATTTGCTGTTGTCAAACTGAACAAGTAACACAGCCAATAATCAGACAGGTTTTTAGGAAGCGCATAATCCCCTCATTAATTCCCAAATCTTTTTTTACTGCGCGCCACTGACCATGTGGGATTCATCATTGACTAACTTGAGATTTATATTTAATTGCAAAATCTACCCTCAAATTTAGCCTAATCAAAACTTTGAGCTAGAATTGTGAATACATGAAAAATGAGTATTTTTGGAATTCTATTATTATTAGAGCAAGCTATGAAGATCCCGAAAGCATTTAGTAAAAAATAAGTGAAAATATTAATTAGAAACCGACTCAAAAAACGATTTTCAGTTTAGAGTATTGAACACGGTTATTGGTTCTTGTTAAGTAGGTTTAAGCCCGCTAATGACAAAACACAGCAAGACTACAAAATTTGATCTTCAAAAAAAAAAAAAAAAAAGCTCCAAAAGGGGACACATGGTCTCTAATCCAAAGGTCAACCTATGGATTCACAGTATCAAAAAATCTTTGAAAACACAACTACATTCTATTTATCAAACCAAATATTTTATAGCCCCTTTTAATTCTTTATTCCAGAAAGAGGTAGTTAATGTCAAAACTTATATTTTATATCCCCAAGTAATAACATGTCCAAGTTCGAACTAACCCTTCCTTCTTAAAGTCTCCATAATTATATCCACACCTCTCATCCTATATAACACGAAAAAAAGAAATGTACACATCCTGGTGAGCTCTAGCTACCTTAGTTTTAATTATTTAATTAATTAATTAATTCCAAGAATGGTTCGTAGGCCGTTCGAAAATCCAAGGCAGAGGCATAAGAAGGGTTTATGGTCGCCCGATGAAGATCAGAAGCTGAGAAATTATATACTGCGCTACGGCCATGGCTGCTGGACCTCTGTTCCGACCAATGCCGGTAACTTATTTAATTTATTTCTATCAAGTATAAAATAAAACATGGCCGGGCATTATTACATTCTTGTCCTTGTTTATAGTTCTTCCAAATTAATGTTACTCTCATCTCATCTCATCTCATGTGGTGTTTTTGACCTTGTTGGTTGTCCTAAATGTCACTAAAAATGTGTGATTATTGGGAAAAATTGATAAATCGCGTTTTAGTGTGTGCAGATGTCAAATTTTGATTCTATTTCATTTGATCAAAATTGAATAGTGGGGAACTTATTAATTTTTGCTTAATTATATCTAACCTTTACACACAAGAAAATCATATTTTTGTGTTTGCAAACTTATGCCATGACTCCATGTAAATTGCAAAAAGTCAAAATCTACACCTCTGTTAACATAGTTTAGTCATGCCTATGACTTTGAATAGGCTTTGGTAAGTGACAGTAGTGTAATAAAACTGTTGAGTATATTGCAGATAATTATTCTTCAAATTTTTCCACACTATACTAAAAAATAAATCTTAGAACTAGTCGGATGGAAATAGAAGTCAATGAAAAGATAACATTATAAAATAGAACCTTATTGGTCATAATTTGACTTTGTTGGCAGGGTTACAAAGGAATGGAAAGAGCTGCAGATTAAGGTGGATTAATTATTTACGGCCAGGATTAAAGCGAGGCGCCTTTAGCTTGGAAGAGGAGGAGACAATCTTGACCCTTCATCAAATGTTAGGCAACAAGTAAGAATTTCCAAAAAAAACTAACTAAGTCCTTTTACACTTTAGCAAATTGTCCATTTCACTTTGCAGTTACATAAAAGAATATTCTAACTCCAGCTAAAAGGATAATTTTGTAAAGGGTAAGATATGTCAAGTTTCAGGTTGAAAAAAAATATTCTTCATCATTTTGATACATATTTGATATAGAGTTGACTTAAATCGATACTAAGTACTAGTATTTATTACAATAATATTACCTAAATGTTTTTATTTTGTTTTTAATTTTGCTGGTTTAAAACCCGCAGCAGCCTTTAAAAAATTGTAGTACTAGTTTACAACTGTAAGAAGAATTCCGACATTGACTTTCACCTGCTCACTTATATTTGTTTAAATATATTTCAATATCTTCGGATGACTTTGAAAAAAATATAAGTTAATGTAATAAAAAAGAGAAAAAAAAAAACACCGTTTTTGAGTCTGTAATTTAATTTTAACTTACAACTTATTTTTTTTCTTTTTATCCTCAGGTGGTCTCAAATAGCACAACATTTGCCCGGACGAACCGATAACGAGATAAAAAACCACTGGCATTCGTATCTTAAGAAAAGGGTAGCGTCAAAAACGGCCGAAACAGAACAATTTCGGATTAAAAAAGAATGCGCAAATGTCGAAAATCAAGGTTTAGAACAATCGGTTTCGTCACTCGACTCGATTACCCACAATTCCAGCTTCGAATCTTTCGAAAACCTGAAAACCTCACAAATGGACGCAAATGATCAGTCTATGCAACAAATGGACCACTCAGGAGGACCAAAATGCAATTTACCAAAAGTCCTTTTCACCGAATGGCTGTCTTTAGACCAGTTTCCCGCCAGTTCGGCCGATTTTAAGAACATTACTCTTGAAAACAATCATTCCAACTCTGAAAACTCTTCGATTCTTTGCAACGAAGGCGAATTAGGTAACGAACTGCAGCAGCCCAAATCGAACGGCGCCCTTTCTGTCGATGATTTGCTTCGATATTCGTCGTTCGCATTCGAGGGTCAGGTCTCGGAAAGCGGTCTTGTTGATAATTATTTTCCAGGACACTTCAACATAAATAGCTTTAATGGCATGTATGTATGAATTGTGCCAACTTAAGCAAATTCAGATAATTTAATAAATTTTATAATTGTTCACCTTTTCTTGTCGAACTATCAAATTGTATCTTTGATAAGTTTGCCGGTGTCCTTGTATCGACATAGTCCCTTCTAATATTTCCAATGGCACCATCTAAAGCCCGGCCCGGGCATGTTCATGTGAAACATCACAAAATTTAATATACTAATTATATATTTTGAAGAACACAAATTTGAGAAAAAACAATTATGAGAGACTGTTATATACAATATACCGGTCCCACAGCCACAATCTTTTTGAAGAACACAAATTTGCAATTTAAAAAGATCTCAGCAAATATATATACAATGGCATAGTCAGGACGTTAATATATATTGGTTCAGAATATTTTTTCTTAAAACTAAATAATATCCTTTTAATTTTTTTTTTCCTCGTTTCAAAAAAATACGTCGCCTGGGGTCCTTTAGACTAACAATGTTTGGATAAATATGGGTTCGGGTTGGAGAAGTTTTTTAAAAATATCATATAAGTTAATTATTGTTTAATTTTTAACATTGTTTTGACAGAAACGACACTTAATCAGGATTATCTTAAAAAAAATAAAATTATATAATTTTACTGTTTTTCTTTTTCAATTTAATAATTTTACTATTTACACTATTCGCATGAATATAGTAGGCGGGGGCCCTCTTTGGCACCCCCATCCCATATCTACGCCATTGATCATATATAATTTTGCAGCAACAGGAATTACCAAATTTAATAAAGCCATATGGTCTCCTAATCCTTTCAGTCAGGCCCACATCAAATTTCTTAAACTCCTCTTGCAAATCTTGTAAATAATGGAAAATCAGCTTTTTTGAATAACTTGAATAACAGAGTGCCATGAAGCAAATTCCATTCCCAACCATGTAACTGAAAAACACAACATGCAATGTGGCATGCGTGCAATAATAATAATAATAATAAATCTGAAAGATTAGACAATTTATTACATGCACCTATAAAAATCTATTATTAATCAGTTTAAGTGATAATATATTATACGTAATGATATATGATAATAATTCAAATTTTAATTTTTCAATTTTAGGGTTTAATTTTCTATTTTAAGGTTTAGTTTTCATTTTAGGGTCTCGGCAAAAATCTATCATTCTACCAATTATATGTGATAATATGTTATGTTTCATGATATGTGTAAGTTATATCATATGTGCTGTGATATAAATTTAGGGTTTAGAGTTTAATATTCAATTTTGGGATTTATTTTTTTATTTTAGGGTTTAATTTTTCTTGTTAAGTTTATTGTTTTCATTTTATTATTTTAAACTTTAGATTTAGAATTTCAATTATTTATGATGAAATGCATCAGTTATATGTGATGAAATATACCAATTATGTATGATGATAAATATTAATTATATGCTATGATAATTAGCATAAGATTAAATATAACCAAATGACCTTTTGCCTAATTCAGAATGTTAAAACGAAGAAAATAATCTGAAGTTGATCTTTTGGTTTGGGTGTGCCGGCCCAAACCAAGTCAATTAGGCCAATCCATAGAATCAGGCCAGGTCCTCGACCACACCCCACCCCTTCCTTTTTTTTGGATCAACCCGAACAACAATATTTGCTCTGCATGTATTATTTGTCGAGTTGACAGGCTTCGGGATGGGCCAAACGTAGGCCCATTTCTTTGCTTCCAACCCAATTATGTCAACTTTAAAATACCCCAGAGTTGATGAATATACACAAAATATATCCTATAATATTTTGGGAATTTATAAAATTACCTATTTAATAAATAAAAGTTTTGAAAACTACGATTACTCCAAAAAAGTTCAAAAACATTCGAATCACAAATTTATAAATATACGAACACCCATACGAAGAAAACCGATTTCATAAATATTCGTTATCAACCGTATTATTCTTCGCTATCCACATGAAAAAGTTGTAAAAATATAAATTCTCGAATTAAAACCAAATAGTACTGACTTGAACCCAAATACTGCCGCTTTCATATTATCAACCCAAATTCTTCACTATCGATCCGAAAAATTTGTAAAAACCTAAATCCTCGAATTAAAACTCAAATACTACTGACTTGAACCCACACAATTTGAAGAAACCCAAATACGACTGACTTGAACCCAAATACTGCACCCATTTGAAGAAATTCTTCGCTATCAATAAAACCTCCTCGAATTAAAACCCAAATACTGCCAATACTATTGACTTCTCGTTATCAACCCAAATTCTTCCCTATAGAACTAAAAATAAAACCTAAATTCTCAAATTAAAACCCAAATACTACTGACTTGAACCCAAATGTTGCGACTTGAAAAAATAGTTTGGGATAAAAGTTTTATTTTGTATATTTCAATTAATTTAAAACTATATATCAACTCACTTGAACCCAAATGTTGCGACTTGAAAAAATAGTTTGGGATAAAAGTTTTATTTTGTATATTTCAATTAATTTGAAACTATATATCAACTCAAATATAGGGACTCGAAGAAAGTTTAGAGAAGATAAAAGTTTGTTTTGTATATTTCAAATAATCGGTTTGGGATGCCAACGAAGAATGAGTGGATTTGAAGGGAAGAAATGTGATGGGAAGAGAATAAAGGTAAAATCAATCATAACCATTCAAAAAGAAAAATCTAAAAATATACGTAATAAATTAAAAATAATAAGAAAATCTTGTATAATTTGATAACCGGCAAAGATCAGCTGCATGTGCATGGAAGAAGAAGGATGCACCAGCAGCAGGAGATCATCTCCAACTACAAGACAAAGCCACCTCAGCTCATGCACAAGCTTGTAAACATGCACCAGCAGCAGGTGATCTCAATGCAACGGATGAAAAGGACAGCAAGCTGGCAACCTTATCAAGACCAACGGATGCATGACAGCTAGGCAATCTACATTGTTGCATGTTTAGTATAAATATGTGTATTGTAATGGTTGAAAAATTAATGAGAAATATCTTCAGCTTTTCTGTCTCACTTACTAACCCTAGCGATGGTGTTTAGCCGCTTTCTATATGTTTTCTTTGTTTTTCCTTTTATGGTACCAGAGCACATGATTTCTCTCTTTAATGCCTTGGAGCCTGTGGTTCAATTGCAAACACAACTTGTCACTGTCAAGCTAAATGACAATAATTATCTGCTGTGGGAGCATCAAATCCTCACTACACTGAGAAGATACGGATTAGAGGGCTACATCACATGAGATGTTGTGGTCCCTGAGAAATTAATTGCTGCACAAGATGATGAAACACCAAGAATAAATCTAACTTACATCAACTAGATCAAGCAAGACCAGCTCATTGCCTCTTGGCTTTTGTCTTCACTTTCTGAAAATCTCCTAGTCACCATTGTTCGATTAAGGAGTGCCAAGCAGATATGCGACACTCTAAAAGGAGCCTTTGCCATACAGAGTTCTGCCAAGGTTATGCAACTCAAGCTGCAGCTTCAAACCCTCAAAAAGGAAAATCTTTCCATTAGAGATTATTTCAACAAGGTCAAATTAATTTGTGACATGATCTTCATTATTGATGAAGGAATTAAGGAGACATATCAAGTTTTGCATTTGCTCACTGGACTAGGACAAGAATATGATCCTGTCATTGTCTCTCTGACCACAAGATCCAAAGCCTGCAGCTTTATGGAGGCTTACTCTACCTTGCTATCTTATGAAAGCCGCATTGAAAAAATTAAAACCAGCACTCACTCTGTAGGACCAGATAACTCTCAGTTTTCTGTTAATCTGGCCACTCAATCTCAAGCAGGGAGAAGGAATTACAACAATCCAAGTGCTAGAGGCAGAAACAATTCAGCTAGGGGAAGAGGGACTTACTCAAGAGGAGCTGGAAATGGTTCAAGAGGAAGAGGATGAAGGTTTTCTGGTAATAACAGGCCTAAATGTCAAATTTGTGGTTATAACAACCATACTGCATAAAAATGCTATTATAGGTTTGATATGAACTACTCTGCAGCTTCCTACAACAACAATAATCATCCAAGCACCAATGCCTCTCCTTCAGCTCACCTGGCCAGCTTTGGAACCAATGGATCAGAATGCAGCCAAGACAGCCTTTGGTATCCAGATTCAGGAGCCACCAATCACCTTACCTATGATTTTGGGAACATGGCTTCAGATTATCAAGGGAGTGAAAGAGTCTAAACAGCAAATGGAGCAGGTATGAACATTACTCATATTGGTTCTTCTATGGTAAAATCCCCTTCTAAAACCAATCCTCGCACATTTTTGCTGAATAATCTCTTACACATTCCTGCTATAACCAAAAACCTCATAAGTGTAGTAAAATTTGCTAAAGATAAATAAGTTCTATTTGAGTTTCATCCTTTTGTTTGCATTGTGAAGGACCTAGCAACAAGGAAAACACTACTCCAAGGGAGCCTTAAAGATGGTGTTTACAGCTTCCACCTTAAGCAACACAATCAAGAACCTCACAACAGTCCACAATCCAATTCACAGCTGCACCAGCCTTCTATTTTTTCAGCTACAATAACTAAGGACCTATATTTAGCCATTTGGCACTCTAGGATGGGTCACCCATCTATTGATGTTTTTAAAAGTGCACTCAAACATTGTAATGTTCCTTTCACCAATAATAAAGCTGATTCTTTATGTGATGCATGTCTTGAAGCTAAAGCACACAAGCTTCCCTTTTCAGATAGTGTTACTGAATACAATCACCCTTTTGACCTTGTGCATAGTGATGTTTGGGGTCCATCTCAAGTCATTTCTCACTCTGGCTTTAAATATTATGTGAGCTTCATTGATCATTTTACAAGGTTCACTTGGTTTTACCTTTTAAAACAAAAATCAGATATTAAATCAGCCTTTTTGCACTGTAAGGCCCTAATTGAAAACCAGTTCTGTTCCAAGATAAAGACATTGCAAACTGATGGTGGGGGTGAATTTATTGCCTTAAGAAGAATTCTTGCTCAATCTAGAGTTCAAGACAGGGTGTCTTGTCCATATACCCCTCAACAAAGTCGTTTAGCAGAAAGAAAGCATAGGCAGATAGTTTAAGTAGGGCTATCTCTGATCTCACAATCCTCTTATGTATTGGGATGAGGCTTTTACTAGTGCAGTTTTTCTAAATAACAGATTACCTAATAAGACCTTGCACTTCAAGACTCCTTTAGAAGCCTTGACTGGGAACAAACCTGATTATTCCTTCTTAAGATCTTTTGATTGTCTTTGTTACCCCTTAATAAGGCCTTACAATGATCATAAGATTCAACCAAGAAGCCTTCCTTCAGTGTTTCTAGGTTACAACCCATACCATAAAGGTTATAAGGTCTTATTGCCCTCTAAGAAAATAATAATCACAAGACATGTGATTTTGAAGAATCCACTTTTCCCTTCCACAAAAACAAACCTCCTATATCAAATTCACTTTCTGCACCTGTTTCATCTACATTCCCTATAGCTCCTTTGCTCATTTCATCAAATTCATCTCCTGCTTTAGAACACACATCTCCACCTCATACACCACCATATTATTCACTTGTCTTAGGCTCATCACCTTCACCTGCACAGTCCACATCACCTACACAGTCCACATCCTCCACATCATCTATTCCAGGGGGCACTATTACTATAGATTTACCTATTGAGAATGTTCATTCTTCTTCATCTTCAAATGCACCTAATATCTCTGATCAAGCTGCAGGTACACATCACATGATCACCAGATCAAAGGCTGGGATCCACAAATCAAAAGTCTTGTTTGTTGCCAATTCTGAAGAAATTGAGCCTCAAAATGCTCTTAATGCATTGTCTGTCCCAGCTTGGAAAAAGGCAATGAAGGATGAATTTGAGGCCTTGATCAAGAACAACACTTGGAGCTTGGTTCCTATTCCACATAATAAAAAATATCATAGGTTGTAAATGGTTTTTTAAGCTCAAAAGGTATCCTAATGATGCCATTGTCAGACACAAAGCAAGGCTTGTTGCTAAGGGCTACAATCAGGATCCAGGATAGGACTACACTGAGACTTTCAGTTCTGTTATCAAACCAGGAACCATTAGAGTGATCTTTTCTCTTGCACTAACCTTTGGATGGTCTTTCAGGCAAATTGATGTGGACAATGCCTTTCTTAAACCCAATTAGACCTAGTTTAATTCAATTGTATATAATTGAACTCTAATTAAACCCTAATTACAAATTAAAACCTAAATTAAAACTTAATGTGTAAATGAACACTAACGACCTAATTAGCCCTAATTTAATTAATTATATTATATATAATCGAACCCTAATAAAACCATAATTACTAATTAAACTCCAGTTGCATAATTAATTCCTAATGAACATTAACAGCGCAATTAACCCTAGTTTAACTCGATTATATATAATCGAGACCTAGTTAAACTATAATTATAAATTAAACCCTATATTAACACCAACGACCTAATTAGCCGTGAACTAATTCAATTGTATATAATCAAGCCATAATTAAATATAATGATAAATTAAACCTAACCCCTAATTAAACTGCAATTATATAACAAACCCCAATTTCTATCCTAATTTATTAAATAAATCCCAATTAAACCCCAACCCCAAATTGAATCTTAAACCCTAAATTATCCGAATAATTAAATTAATTTAATTTAGTAAATCAAACTAAATAAAAAAATGAAGAAAATGAAGAAGAATCGTACCTAGAGGCTTAAGTGGTTGCAACGGTGGAAGTTGAATGGAACGGTGGCGGCGGAGGCTAGACGGAGAGTGGCAGCGGCTACTGGAGGTGGCAGGCTCATAGTTGGACGGCGGTGGATGCTGGATGGTGGAGGCGGCTATTGCTGGCGGGTGGTGCACGATGGCATCGGCTCTGCAATGGTGGCTCGATCGGGGACGAAGATTTTTTTTTTCGTGTTTACTATGTGCGCAAAGTGAAAGCAGCGGGGTGTCTCGCTGCAAATATTAGGTTAAGTATCGGAGGCGCTAATTGCCCTCGATGATTGCCGAGGGGAACCACTTACCTTCGGTAATTTCTGAGAGGAAATAGTGCCCTCGATGTTCTTAAATTAAAAAAATAGAAAAAGTTTATTTACCAATGAATTAGTATTCCCGTAATTCTAAAACACCAACCTCATGGTATCTTCACAAATATAACGACGCTTCATTATTTACGCTTGCAATGGAATAAATTGATTGATCGTATCGTGGATAATATTGATCACATTACACGATACATATCAATACATACACGTTCTATTATAATTATATGTAGTTAAGCCATATTAAATACATTTTAAGTGCATAATTATATGGTTTATTGTAATGCAATTATATTTTTTTAAATTTTTTTTTCTAGTTTTTTTAATTTAAAGGGACCGAGGGCACTAATTGTCCCCAGTGATTGCCGAGGGGATCCACTTGCCCTCGGCAATCAACGAGGGGGAAATAGTGCCCTCAGATTTATTTAATTAAGAAAATAGAAAAGTAGTAAAAATGTATTACCAATCAATTAGTATTTCTCGTGATTCTAAAACAATCAAACCAACGTCGTGGAATCTTCATAAATATAATAATATTTCATTATTTACGTTTGCAATGAAACAAGTCAATCGATTGTATCATAGATGTTATTGATCAAATTGCACGATACATGTCAATACATACATGCTCAATGATAATTATGTAGTAAAGTAAGGTTAAATAAATTTTATGTGCGTAAAATGATATTATGTGATTTATTTTAATGCAATTATATTTCTTAAGTATTTTTTTTTCTATTTTATTATTTAAAAGAACTGAGGGCACTAATTGCCCTTGGTGATTGCCGATGAGAACCATTTGCCCTCGTTAATTTCCGAGGGTAAATAGTGCCTTCGATAATTTTGAGGGGATATTGAACTCGTGATATGTGCCCTCGAAAAATCTTCGCTATATTGATTTCCGTAATAATGACGGCAAACATTGGCGCCGAGATTTTGAGGAATTTGCGGAGGGTGCCTTACCCAAAAGTATCTCCCCTCAGTAATGCTATCAATAAAATACGCCCTCGATAACGTCTACGGTATTGTCAAGACAATTTTCCCCTCGTTAATGTCATCTGCATTTTACTCTTTTTTGTAGTGGTAGCTCAAATTTGGGAAAAAAGAAATGAATTTTTTTTTCTTAAATGTAAAATGAAGCTCGAATTTTTTAGGAAACCAAAAGACATTTTTAGTTAAGAAAATAAAGGAAACACGAAATTAATTTTCTCCTTATAATAAAATATTATTGGCATGTTTTCTTAGTAATCTGTCTCTAATAAATTTTGGGCAATTTCAAATTAACTCTGTCTTAAGACTAACAATTTCTCGCTAATATAACTAATTTGATTCATATTTTAAGAAATTTTAATTAATTTACCTTCAATAAGTTCTTCCTAACCATAACAAATTGTTGCTATAGTTAGAAACGGAGATAATATGCTGCGCATATATTTATGCAAATGTATACAATAAAAACTGAAATAAAAATATAAAGATTATTCTTAACACATCATTTTCAACGACAATGATGGATGTTTCATGCTTGCCATTTTCCTTAAAACTTCCAGACTTAAATTCGCATGGATCATGTTCTTGGGCCAACACAAAGCATCACGTGGCAGAAATATCCTAAGCATTTAGGTAAATTAAACCCAAGTAACTTTAACATGAAATTTAGAATTCCATAATTAGTATTTTAAATTCCTTACAATCATAAGTGTTTTTTTTTTTTTACTATATTTACTATAATTATTCTTTATTTATATTAACATTCCTATTTAATTATGTTTGAGTTCATCATATACTAACTTAGATTTAGACTCAACGTGATTATTTGTTCATCTTTAAATAACCTCTTATTGGAACCACAACCAAGCAATTACTCGAATACAAGAACATTAATAACAATTACAATATGTTAATGTATTAACCAATATTTTGTAATATGTGAAAACTTATTTTTATGTGACGATATAAGCTAGTAGTTGTCATAACATTTGTCACCGTTTAAATCCAATTAGGCATGCTGCTCCAGGTCCATTATTATTTTATTAATCATGAAGTCATTGAAGCAAAGTTAAGTGCTTTTCAACATCTATAACTTTTTACTCAATAATCGTAAACAAGTTAAATTAAATAACTCAGTTCATCCAAAAATCGTGCTCTCCGGACAAAAGCAATCCAGAGTTTTGAATAGTGCTCGACAGTCAACTCAAGGGCATTCTAGGTATCCAGCTTTTGGTTAGCTTTTTATAGACGTAATAATAATAATGTATATAAAATGTACCACGAACATCATAACACATACTTTTTATATATGCACGAATCATGCATAATGTATTTAATTGTGCCGTGCGACATAAAGATATACAATTATTTATATATTGTTGTAACAAATTTAAAATTATTCAAGCTTGAGCAAAACTCATTTGAAACTCAATATAATTTATAATCAAACTAAACATGAAAATAATTTTCAAACTTGATAACATTTTTAAACAATTTAAATAATAATATATTTAGCTCTATTTAATGTATTTCCAGCCCCCTCAAAATTCTTAAAATATTCTTTACACCACCTAATTTTATCATTACAATATATATTTTTTTCTCATTTGAGACCCCTCAGATATATTTTTATTCACTCTAGCCCCACATTATTTTTCCTATAGCTTGTACCCTGAATCCTAGCTAATATGGTTTATTTAGATAGATAGTATGCAATTTGCAACTACTGAATTAAGTGGATGGACACCCAAATTAAAATTTAAATGATTGTGAATTAAGAGTTAAACAACATTAAAAATAAAAAAGGAGTTAAAAACAAGAAAAGGAACCGTAAATTCCCTTGGATTACAAAATCTCCTCCCAATTTATTTAAATAATAAATTATTATTTAAAGTAAAATAAAATTGGAAGAGGCGTTGAGAAAGCAAGGCACAACAAAATGGGGCCATAGCCAGTTTGCATGGAAAAGGAAGGGGCTGAGGTAATCTTATCAAATTCACTGTTGTATTATTTAATGTTTTTTTTTTTAATTTTTAATAAATGCGTCAGCAAAAGCTCACAATCTTTTGTCATGTTTGGTGAAGTTGCATAAAAACAAAAGAAGCCATGAAATCAGCTAAAACGGAACATCGAAAGAACGCTTAAAAAGAAATTAAAGTCTCTGTTGCACAACATTTTCTTCACTCCTCTCTCTCTCTCTCTTCAATTTCTGGTAAGCACCATTTCTCTCTCTACTCTCTGTGTTTTCATGTCTCTGCATAATAATTTTCTGCATGCAAAGGGTATACTTGTGCTGATTTTTGAGCTTGTGCAGTGGAAATCTTTTGTGATTTTTGTTTCTCATTCTGCAATTTCTGATTTTTTTTAATGGGTTTTGTGTATTTGAAGAAAGTATGTGTTCTGGCGGTAGTCAAAGCTGGAATTTTTATCACCATAATTATGTCAGATTTTTTTTTTAAACTTTATATATTATTAGAAGAAAAAGAAAATGTGTTTGCAGAGAGAGAGAGAGGGGGGGGGGGGGGGGGGGTCAATTAATAGTGGTGAGAGTACAAAATTAAATGCTTTTTGGTGCAGAGATGAAAGTGAAAAAATTGTGGGGTGACTGGCTTGGATGTCTGTGATAATGCCTTCCATTATTGTGAATATAATCCCCATGCATTTATAGTCTTGAGATTCTTTTGTTACCTCCTTTCTTATCAATTCATCATATCATCCTTTCTCTCTCACACACAACACACACACTTGTATTTACCTTTTCCTTATTCCAGTGCTTTTTCTTTTTACCCCCTTTTTTTTAAGACATTTGTTATTTTGGCCTTTTATATATAATTATTTCTTGTGTGTGTGCACCTTTTTTTATTTTTATTTTTTAAAGTAAAGTGTTGGTTGTAGGTTCTGGGTTTTGGTTGGGAAAAAAAAAAGAAAAATGGGAAAGAAGGGAGAGAAAAAAGAAGAAAAAAAGAAAAAGGGGAGAATGTCATGCTGTGAAAGAGAGGGACTGYGAAGAGGAGCATGGACTGCTGAAGAAGACAAGATTCTTGTTGATTTTATTGCAGAGCATGGGCATGGGACTTGGCGAAATCTTCCTAAACTTTCAGGTTCAATTGTCTTTCTTGCRTTTTCTTTTTTAATAAAATTAGGTTTTGCCCATTTATTATTGTTTTTTCTAATTAATGTTCACCTAATGGTTCGAGCCATTATTTATTTATGTTTGTTTGGCATTTTTAGACCTTGTGATGCAATGAGTGATGGGTTTCTGTATGCTGTAGCTAAGATCAATGGGGTTCTCCTTATCCCAAAAACCCCACAAAATAAAAATGGGATAAATGGGGTTCTTGATAGTGGGAATAATTGATAATGAAATAGTACTTGCATTGAGATAAATGGTTAATAAATACTGATTCACTTAAAAAAAAAATGGGTATGTTTTCTTGTTGGTAGACACTAGTTGCCTGGCCTTATTTTGGTGACATTGAYATTTATTCCCAAAAATTAGTATGAATCATCAAATAAATCCCTCTTTTATTTGTTTTGGGCGTTTCGTCGATGGTAAAATTTTGTCTAGGCGATTATGCCCAAATCGATGGACAAATTGTCTCGGCTAAAAATTGGGGACTAGATAATTTAGCATCCTAGGCAGCCAAAAATCGACCAAAAAACTTGTTTTTGAAAAAATAGTAGTGTTCCTAGGAGCCCGACTAACTACTAGCAATTTCCGCGACTTTGGTTATGACTTATGAAAGATGTTGATTTATTTTATTGTTACTATAATTATTTAAGTTCACCAATTTCCTTTTTCTCTTTTAATGAACAATCAATATGCGTTGAATGCAATTAGTGCTTGCTGGAAATTGGGCCATGGGATACAAATTAAAAATGGTGAGCTTAAAATCACTATGTATGTATGTAAGCTCTACAGGGAATGCTGGTTATGGTGTCTAGTAACACCTAAAAGCAGCTTGTTGTATCTGTTTAAGTCACACAAATTGAGTTCATTTTCTCAGAGATTGCTAACACCATATTCCATATGTTGATTACTATGACCTTTTTCGTAAACTAAATTGGACATTTTGTTTTACGTGACGATTACAGGCCTCCTCCGGTGCGGAAAGAGCTGTCGGCTTCGTTGGACAAACTATCTCCGACCCGACATTAAACGTGGTCCCTTTACTCATGACGAAGAGAACATTATTATTCAACTCCACGAGACGCTCGGTAACAAGTAATTAATTGCCTCTATAATAACCTCCAATATCATCTTATATCACCATCTTATCATATTTCACATCAAGCAATAAGATTTCCCTTTTTTTTTTTTATAAGATTCTGTCTCTGGTTTGACTTTTACACGCAAATAAAGCAATTTCTAGTTTAACATATTACTGTTTCTCACTTCTGCTACAATAAATCACTTCTTCATATTAGTTTCTATTTATATCTAGATGGGCCGCTATAGCATCCCACTTACCTGGACGAACGGACAACGACGTCAAGAATTTCTGGAACTCACATTTGCGAAAACGCTTCGGCAACAAAAACCTCGACCACCCGTCCTCGTCCTCGAAATCGGTCGGCACGAAACCCAACTCTCCCATAACTCGCCACATGTCCCAATGGGAGAACGTTAGAGTCGAGGCCGAGTCCCGTTTATCGGTCAAACCATTGCCTCTCAACTTACCACCCGCGGGGACCACTACTATGTCCATGCAAGGCGATTACTTCATACACCTTTGGAACTCCGAGGTCGGGCAATCCTTCCGGAACGTCAACGAATTCGACAGCCCGACGTCGCAAACGTCGTCGCTCACGAAAGCCGAGTCGTGCAAGAAAACGAGCTCGCCCGAGATGTCCGAACCGAGAGCGGACGTTTGGAAGTGCAAGAAGGAGTCGGATGACGTGGCGGACCAAATGGACGATGCGTCGGATGCGATGATAGAGCTGTTGCTCGATTTTCCTGTGGGTGACAACGACATGGGCTTTCTTCAAGAAACTGCTAATTATGATATTTTCTAATTATGTCAAAATGATTAGTTGGGCTTTGCTTTGTTAGAAGAGGATGTATGCAGTTGGGGCCTGATTGCATTATCTTCAACATCATCATATATAGTGGAAAAACTGAAGTGTTTTGAATTTTCATCTAACAAACTGCTTATTAGTTCTGTAGTTTGGGTTTGGGCCCTGAACTGTAGCTTGTCAGTCTGGTTTATATACTAAAACTCTGTCTATCTCTGTTCTTGGTTTGTTTCAGGTTTTTTCTCTTATTCTCTTTGGTTTTCACTACAGACTTCAATTTCATAGGCCCCAGAGAAACTAGGCCAATTTGACCCCCACCAATATGGCCATATGGACTGGGCCGACCCGATCGTCTCGATGCAAATTTCAGCTAAATTTGAAAGCATGGGCCCAAAAATGGTGGCCTTTTGGGCCAATTCGAGACACTTTTACCTCTCACTGAAATAAGTATAATTAAGTAAAAAATCAATTATCATTTAAATTACAAATATCCCCATTTATTTTGAAAATATACCTTCCTCAATAGATGAAATTTATAGAATAGAAACATATATTAGAGTATATCTATGTAATTGTAATTATCCCTTAAAATAATTTTTGAGAGATGAAACATTCTAACAATTCAAGTAATTACACAGTATGGGAAACAAGTCAAGATTTCCGTAGCTTCCAAATTAAGGCAGATAAAAAATGATCTTTCCTTTCAGCAACCTCATCAATCACAATATATGACAATCCAAAAATTCCTTACAAACCTGATTGTTTTTTGTTACTTTTGTTGTTGTTTTCACAAGTGGAGACTGGAGAGTAACTAGTATTCTCCAGAATGTATCTATAACCAAATACATCAATCACTATGCACACACACAATAAGAATAATAATGAACAACAAATAATTCTACACCAAATTTAAAACAAAACACACACACAAATCATACATCTGAAACAATAAATAGAAATCCAAATCCGAAATAATGTACAAAAAGAAAAAGAAAAGGTTGACGCCGCTCTTGAGGTTATCAGGATTTCCAGCTATCAGAAACAGCCGAGTAGTTTCTTCGGAGCGGTCCCAGTGGCGCAATATTTTGCCGCTGTTTCCTCTGCTTTGAGAAGATTTTCGCCGCGTTTGGCTTCGATGATCGCTCGTTTTTCTTCGGCTGCTTTGTGGACAAGAGCGATTTTGTTCTTCAGTTTCTCTATATATTCTGCCTTCTTTGTCTCCAGGTGCTCCTATGGAGAGTATATAAATAAAAGTTGTTTAATGAAAATACCGAAATACATTTTATGCGAAATAGATGCAATTCCATGTCAGCGTGCGATTTTTTATTTCTTTAAGGATCAAACAAAAGCTGGGCAGATTGTAGGAATTTCAAATGAATTTATTCGAAAAGACGAATGTGTACAAAGAATTAGTCTTATTTTACCTCTATCTTTTTAAGCTCGGCCTCTATACTCGCTTTCTTGCTGTTCTCCCAAGCTCCGATAGACGACACTTTCTTTTGAGCTCTGTGAATATTTTTGTAAGCACACAGAGTTAGTCTTATTTTAGATTCGTAATTTCATTAGGCAAGATTAGTAATTGATAAAACATTTAAAAAAAAAAAAGTTTTTGAGTCCAATTCACAGCTATAGCCCTTTAAATATTCTTCTTCTTAATTTCCGGAAAGAAACGGGGTAGGCTCAAGAAGAGCGTGCTTACTTGTTTTCAGCTTTAGACTTCTCACTTTCTTCCCATGCTTTAATTAAGGACAACCTCTTCTCCGTCGCGACACGAGCCAGCACAGCATCTGCGAAAACGTTGAAGGAATTTTAAGTTTTTAATTTCTTAACTTATAATCTCAAGTCTAACTGTATAATAAAATGGTACGAGAACATGGAGTATAGACTCGATTACCTCTATTGATAGAGCCCTCGAGTTTTTTCTCCTCATCAGCTGCTGGTTCTTTTGAAATAGACACCCAAAAATTCATAAGTTAGGGAAAAGCACTTATTTTATTTATTTATTTGAAATCCAAGATACTAGATGAAGGTTAATTAAAACTTGAGAGTTGAGATTTTAACTTTTGCCCAACTAATTTCACAGAATAAAAGCAATTAATTGAACAAATACACACACTGATGCTAAAATCCTCACTCAACCATTTCTCAACAACACAGATTAAAATTATCTGAAATTAACAATCATACAAAAAACATACATAAACAGAGAAATTAGAGGAACTGTTGAAGAGAATATATTTACTTTCGACGACGACAAGAGCTTTGCAGTCATCAGCTTTCTCTTCGGAGGGAGGAGGTGGAATTACTGTTTTCTCCTCAGCCACGTCTTTCGGAGGCTCCGCCGTCTCCGCCGCCGCAGGCGGCTGCGGAGCGTCAGAACAGGGCTCCGGCTGGGGCTCGACCTTCTTGGCTTCCTCCTCCGCCATCACTTCAGAAAACTTAGCTATGTTTAAATTAAAAAGGAAAGAATTATAGAGCTTAAGAAGAAAAGCGTGGTATGTGAAAAGGAAGATTATATAGAGAGCTGATTAATTGTGTGTGTGTGTGAGAGAGAGAAAGTTGGTTGGAGAGGAAGGTAAGTGTCGGTTGGAAATGAACAAGGGAGCTGGATGATTGGTACAGATAATTGGGGGAGGGAGGAGGATTTTGACCTATTCTGAGGTGTCTTGTCAAACCCTACGACGTCGTTGCCCACAGATTTTATAAGCTTGGAAAACTAATAATAATAATAATAATATCACGAGTATGTATACAAAAGTGGTCCTAGCTAGGATAACACTCTGGCGCTGGCTTTTAGCTTAATTGCACCGTTGGAAACTGCTTTTTGCCCTTTATTTCTTAAAGCCGAATTTGGCTGCTATCTATCTACTCTACTTACTCTGTTTCCCAACATCTTCAAAATTATACTATGCCAGGTCGCTTTTTTGAGTTGGGAATCTCAATTTCTTTTTATAATAATTATAATTATAATTATTGATATTATTGTATAAGGAATACTTCTGATTACGTAGCTTGGAATGCTGGTTATACTTTTTTTTTTTTTTTTAAATAGGTTCCTCGATTGAATTTATAAGATTTCAAGAAAATTTTGTGGTAATCTTGAAATTCAAGGAATGCATTAATGAAAAAAATTGCCCATTTTTAAAGATATTTTCAAGTCACTAAGGATATGCCTCATTTAAGAAAAATACCCTCTTTTACTATTATGATCTTGTTAATAATTGTATTTAGTATTGGCCTCTTGGTGTTATTTAGATATTCTTATAACTTGTTTATAAGCAAAATTATAGTTTATTATTATTATTATTATGTATTTTGAATAGATGAGGTGGCAAGCGGTTAACCTAAATACAACTCTAGTTAATTACATACTCACAGTTTAATTGATAGCAACATTGAGGGTTTAGGATTGCTAATCTAACATAGTCTCTCTGATTTTTCTTGAATAAGTTCTATATTCTAATATTCTATTAGTAACGTATAAGATTCAATAATAATAATAATAATAATAATAATAATAATAATAAAGGAAAGCTTTAAGAGGTTGTCGTGTGATTCACTGATATTTCCATTTAGAAGTAGCATCCATTGATGAATGAATTTGCAGGAAAAAAAAAGATTTTTTGGCACATAAGGTAGTGAATCAAATCATGTCCAAATTCGTGAAATTTCTTGGATGATTTGATATAGAGTATGATGCACTTAAATTACTCCAATTTATTGAATAAAAATAAGAATTGATGATAAGAATAGCCTAAAATGGTATTGTTAGATGTAATAATCAATGAACAATGCATTCCACTCAATCTGATGTAAAGAATATTTATATAACTTTTCTGTGTTTTTCAGAGCAGTAAGTTGAGTAATCATATCCACGTAAGCTTTAAAATATGACATATGTTTATTTTAAAATACTTATTTTTTTTAAATTAATTATAATATTGTGTAATAGTCTCATATGTTCGTTACTTAATATTATTTTTAATTAAGATTAATCTAAATATTTGAAGACGAAATTAAAAAATTAAAACATAGAATAAATAATTAAACATTAGTTACTTATTGTAATTGCACCATTATCGTCAATTTATTACATGCACCCAGGTGCACTTTACTAGGTGCATCTAGCACTGTCAAAATGGGTTTTGGCCCGCGGGCTGGCCCGTCAGCCCGCGCAAATGGGCAGGCTTGGGCTGCCCTTCTCGTATCCCGTTTAATTGCGGAATTTTTGGCACGCTCCGTGAAGATCGCGGGCCGGGGCGAGCTGGCCCCCTCTTTTTTATATATATTTTATTATAATTATAATTTATATTGGTTAAATTTGAAGACATATTTGTATTATTTTATTTTCTATGAGCCCATTAGAATACTTTAAATATTATAATAATATTTTTATAATTTTAATTTTATTTCTTATAATTTTTAACATAAAAATAAGATTTTATAAAAAAGAAAAAAAAGGCCAGCCCGCGGACGGGCCACAGACTTTAGTTTTCCAGGCCCGCGCCCGCCCCGTTTTGGGGCAGCCCGCGGTGGGCTGGCCCGTTTGACAGTACTAGGTGCATCCCTGAGAAAATCTGTTATCATTAAGTTATACGTGATGATATATGACAGTTATATGTGATGATATATGGTAGGTATACGTGATGATATGTGACAAAATTTTAGAGCTTATGATTTACTTTTCCATTTTAGAGTTTAGTTTTACATTTTAGGTTTAGTTTGCATTTTTAGGGTTTAATTTTCCATTTTTTAATTTAATTTTTCATTTTAGGGCCCCGACAAAAATCTATCATTCTATCAGTTATTTGTAATGATATATGTTAGTTATATGTGATGATATGTGTGTGAGTTATATGTGATGATATGTGATAGAAACTTAGGGTTCAAGGTTTAATATTCAATTTTGGTGTTTTGTTTTTCATTTTAGGGTTTAGTCTTCCATTTATATGGTTTAGTTTTTCGTTTTAGTTTTTTTTTTTTTTTCATTTTAGGATTTTAAATTTTAGATTTAGATATTCAATTATTTGTGATGATATGTATCAGTTATATGTGATGATATATGTCAGTTATATGCGATGATAAATTAAATTATTGAGTGCACCTTAGGTGCACGGTATAATGACTCACCACTGTCCCAATAATTATTTATGCAAAATCAAAATAATTAATCCTTCTATTATTTGAACTACAACCACAACAATTATACTTTCTAACCTCCCAACCCCACCCCCACTCCTCCCACCGACCGCTCGTGCTTTCACACTCTTCGTCACCAGTGACTTTTCGACGACCAGCCGCTGAGATTTTTCCTTCAAGTTTTCTTTTTTTTTTTCTTCTGTTTCTCTGAAATTCTCGTTGGTATCAAGTAAAATATTTTATTATTTGTATTACATAATAACTACATAGCAAAATTCATGCAAGCAAGTAATTATTATTATTATTATTATTATTATTATTATTATTATTCCTCGATGCGATGTGTGTGATGCACAAAATGTGTATTAATAAAATACTTTTAAATTCTTAATAATTATAATTTATTATTATTATTATTATTAATCCTCAATGCGATGTGTGTGATGCACAAAATGTGTATTAAGAAAATACTTTTAAATTCTTAATAATTATAATTTATAAAATAAATATGACCAAAATAATAAGAGTTACAAACATATGTACAAAAATATAATTTTATAGTAAACAAAAGACTAAAACAATTTGGTTATTTCAAAATAGATTTCTTAATTATATTAATCCAAATAAAATGTATTGATATAATTTTTATAATTTTATCATTCACTATAAGACATATAATTTAATGCCCATTTTTTCTTAATAAACTTCACATGGTGGGGATAAGATGTGAACTGAAAAGTTAGAAAAATAAATAAATAAATAAATATATATATATATATATATATAAATAAATAAAAGTGAATAACAGTTTCAACATATTTACTATTTGTAAAATCATCAAAATATCCACCTGGATCAATATTATAGTATTTGGTTAATTATTTTCTCCCCTCAAACTATTGCGTTTTCCCCAATTTACTATATAAACTATTTTTTGTGACAAAATGTCATACGAACTATGCGCGATTCGCAATTTGCCTCCTAAGCTATAGTTTGTATGATTTTGTGCCCAAAATCAGATGACATTGCACAAGTTAATATGGCGGGTCCAAAAAAATAGTTTATATGGTAAATTGTGAAAACGCCCATAGTTTAGGGAGCAAAATAATTTTTTTCCCCAAAGTATATATAATATATAAATGTAGAGCTTATTTACTAACCATAAAATATTTAAAAAACTAAAGAGTCAGAATTATATTTTAGGGGACTTCTTCAGTACATTTAATATGCTATACTTTGATTTAATAATACACAATAAAATGTTAGTCGTAATCATTAACCATTGGGTTAGACATATATAACATAGCATAAATGTGAGAACTAAGGCACATAATCATTTTCATGTGAAGGAGTCATTCCACTAAGGTCACTAAACACGATCACTCAACTTTTTTTTTTTTTTTAGGAATTTTTTTAGACTCCTATTCTGTTTATAATTATTTTGTCACATTGGCCATTAACTTCCTTGAATCTAAAAAATGAAAAAAAAAATCTAAAACTATTTTTTTTTTCAATGTTTCCAAAAAAACAATTATTACAAATAAATATGAAAAATCTAAAAATCTTATGTAACGGAAAACATTTGAAAAATCCAAAATTATTTTGAATTTGTGCAAACATATGTTAAAATGTAAAATATAAAATCTGATTTTTTCTAAAGATTAAAAAACTCTTAAGATTTTATTTGTATTTTATTTTTAGATTTAATCTTAACTTAGAAGTTTATTTTCAATAGTTTACATATTGTTGAAACAAGTTTTAGTTTTTAAAAGTACTTCACTTTTGATCTTCTTTCCAGTATAAAATACTTTTTGGAAATTTTAAAACAACTTTAGTTTTAAGAAATATTTTTTAATTAAGTGAATAGAAATGTTATTTATATATATTGTTAAATATCTTTTCTTCTTCTTCTTCTTCTTCTTCTTCTTCTTCTTTTTCTTTTTTATTTTTTTGGTAAAATATAGTATGCATCAATTTCTATCCTTGTACACTTGATATGTGGCAAAGACTATTTTGTTAAATTGAAGGAACGATCTTACAAATAACAAAGATACCTTAAAATTTTTCTATATATTATATGGTTGTACTTGTCCAACTAATAATAAAATGACAAATTATTTATAAATACTCAGGCATATTAAATGATTACATAATTTACTATTTGATTAAGTCGAAATATATTTAGTGAGCAAGTAAGAAAGAAAACAACACATAACACGTCCACAAATTAATAAAATATGCATACAACATAATAATATAAATTTAAGAAAAAAAAAAAGGACAAACAAAATTTATGATCTAAATATAAGTACTATCAAAATACAAACTATATCAAAAAACTAATCTTATGAAAAACAAAAGTATAAAAACTAATTGATTTTTCATAGATATTTCATAATCCTATATAATTCAAATAAAATTTGTTAATATAATTTCTATACACTTCTATAGTTTATTATAGAACATATAATTTGAAAGTCCATTCTCTATAGAAGTTTTATGTGTTGGGAATAAGACGTGAACTTAAAACAAAGAAAAACTATATAATATAATTAAATAAAGTACCAACATATTTATTATTTGTAGAATTTATTAAAATATCCAGTTGGAACAATATTACAATAATCTTTATCATATTACATATATTATATCAATTTAAAGCTTATTTAAGTAAACATTAAAAAATAAATTTAAAAATTACTGAGGAGTTATGATTATATTTTATAAGGTTATGCATATCCGACTAATAACGATGATAACAAATTACGTATAAATACTCAACATATTAATTTGCATAATTTCCTATTTGATTAAGTCATAAATTGTTTACTAAGCAAGTAAATAGAAACCAACACATAACATGTACACAAAATAAATAAACATACATACAACATAATAATATGATCGATATCTAATCATAAAATTGTCCCAGATGAATTAATGAATCATTAAAAAAAGCTAAAAACTAAAAACCATCTTTATTGGGCATACCCTAAGTAAACCAAATATTTGAATTTTTGTTTCATTCAAATAACGATATTCTTTTCTATCCCACAATATATATATATTGTGGGATAATAACAAAATATTTGGATTTATAAAATATATATTATAAAATATATATTTGGACGCACTCATATGCGTGTGGCATTGAGAGCGTAAATTTTTGTATTTATAAAAATATGTAAGCTTTATAAAATTACATTCTTCTTACAAATATTGCGACAAGTTTATTCTGCTTATTAAACTTTTCATTAACTTGTATAATATCAAATTAATATTAAAAATAACAAAAATAATTATAAATATTAGTTTTGATTTGATTATTAAAATCTTTATTAACTACAATATATACTATCAGAAAAATATTAATAATAATTATTATAAATAGCACAAATTATTAAATAATCCAAATTCCATTGCGGCAACAGGGCGGAGGCACCAGTAGGCTGGTGGTCGGGCACCCTCTTATGCCAAAAAACAAAAAAACAAAAATATTGTATTTTTTTTTATAGTGGCTGGAGGTAAAAAGCTGTCGAACAAAATTTATATCTCAAACTGTGAATGTCAAAGTTTCTGAATGATGAGATGGTGTAAAAAGAATTAGACCCTATTGACTACTATGTCTAATTAGACTCCTATCTGCACTTTCTCACTCATTAAATAAATTGAAGAAATTGATAATGGAAAATATCTTGGGAAAATATCTGTAATTTTATTATCTGGGGAAAATCGAAGCTTACAAATGAGCTACGCTCATTATATAGACGCAGAAAACATAACAGAAATAAAAAAATATCTAAAACGACATCGTTTGTACTTATTAATAAAACGACACCGTTGCCATTCATCTGCTTATACAACCAGGGATAGAAACATGTAATGACTCCATGTTGCGACCTCCAGCGTCCTCATCTAGTTGAGGTCGCTCAGCGACCTGAGCGACCTCGACCAAGCTGAGACCTCAACCTCAGCATGATGAAAATCCATCATGAACAACTTGGACACAAGTATAAGAAACTGTCCACAAGGTAATATCTTTGTCAGAAGATTAGCGAGCTGACGCGTGGAAGAAACATGGCAAAGCAAAACAAATCCATCCTTGTACTTGTCCCGAACCACATGACAGTCAATTTCCAGATGTTTGGTCCGTTCATGAAAAACAGGATTGGCGGCTATATAGATTGCCGCTTGATTGTCACACCACAGCTGTATAGGTAAATCGGTGACAGATCAAGGTCGCGAGCTAAAGGGAAAAGCCAGAGTAGCTCGCAGACGATAGCTCCCATTGCCCTGTATTTTGCCTCTGCTGAAGAACGAGATACAGTGGTTTGCTTCTTACATTTCCAAGAAATCAAGCAGGAACCCAGTAATACACAATAACTTGTGATTGACCTTCTTGTATCTTTGCAAGCTGCCCAATCTGCATCACAATAAGCCTCAAGTTGCCATGAAGAATCAGCCGAGTAGAAAAGACCAAGAGAGGGAGTGCCCTTTAGATATCTCAGAACATGAAGATTAGCTTGCCAATGAGAGGTAAAAGGATTATTCAGAAATTGGCTGAGTTGCTGAACAGAATAAGTAACATCAACTCTGGTTAAATTCAAATATAACAATCTGCCTATCAATCTTCTATACTGTGCTGGATCATCCAAAGGTTCACCATCAGAACCAGTAAGTTTGAGTCCTTAAGGGAGAGGAGTTGGCACAGTTTCACAATCCTCTAGCCTCATGTCTGCAAGAATATCCAAATGTATTTTCTCTGACAGAGATAGGTTCCCTTACTCCCTCTAGTGATTTCCATTCCTAGGAAAAATCTTGCAAAGTCAAGATCCTTAATAGTGAATTCAGCATCCAAATGTGCCTTAAGGGAATGAATCATTGTCACATTAGAACCAGTTATAAGGATATCATCTACATATATCAGTATTGCTACAAAACCTTCAGAACAGTGATGGGTGAATAGACAATGATCCAGCTTGGACTGGACTAAACCAAAAAGAACCAACTTCCTGCAAAGCTCATTATTCCATTCCCTGGAAGCTTGTTTAAGGCCATACAAGCTCTTGGTTAGTCTGCATGCATCACCCTTTTTAACCTCTCTATATCCTGGGGGAGCCTTCATGTACACCTCTTCACTAAGGTGTCCATGCAGAAATGCATTGTTGACATCCAATTGATACATTGGCCATTTATGGACAGTTGCAACTGCCACCAAAAATCTGACTGTAACCAGCTTTACCACCGGGGAGAAGCAATCAAAAAAATCTATTCCCTCGACCTGGTTGTAACCTTTGGCCACCAACCTTGCCTTATATCTGTCGACCTCTCCATTGTCTTTCCTTTTCACCTTATATACCCACTTACATTCAATTGCCTTCTTTCCAGGAGGCAGAGAAGCAACAACCCAGGTATTGTTCTGCTCTAGAGCTGCCAGTTCTTCATTCATCGCATGTACCCAATTAGGAGACTGACAAGCCTCTTCATAGGTTGCAGGCTCCTTGTCTGTAGCAATGTTGGCAAGAAATATGATAAAAGCATAGGCAAACTGCATAGGCTGATGCATAACTGGTGTGGTTGCGGACTGACATATGTAATCCTCATGCCATCTAGGTCGCACATGATCTCTTGTACTTCTTCTAATATTTGCAACCGCATCTGCAGCGGGCTCATCAATTGGAACATGCACATCTTCAGGAGGTGTCTCTCTACAGACAGGTAGAGGAGAGAGGTCGCAATCAGGAATAACAGCTTTATCCTGAAAAGGAAAAATGTCTTCTTGAAAGACAACATCCCTAGAGACAAGGACAGTGCAGGTATCCATGTCATATAAGAGAAATCCTTTCTTTCCAGTTACAAATTCCAATAAAATGCACTTGTGCGACCTGCTATCTAGCTTTGATTTATGAGGATAAATGTTTTCAGCATAGGCTAAGCATCCAAAAGGCTTAAGTCTATCATAATCTGCCACTTTACCATGTAGTCTTTCATAAGGAGTACCCCAATTTAGTCCTGAACTTGGCAGTCTATCATAACCCCAAAATTTTTGTGGTAAAGCTGACTGAAATAACAAGGATCTTGCGACCTCCAACAAATGTCTGTGCTTTCTCTCCACTACACCATTCTGTTGTGGGGTGTAGATACAACTTCTTTGATGTATTATTCCATTCTCTTTAAAAAATAGCTGGCATTCATGACTCATGAATTCTGTTCCATTGTCACTCCTGATCCCTTAAATTCTAAATCCAAACTGAGTATGCACCATTGCAGCAAAGTTTTTAATTAAGCTGACTGCCTGACTCTTATTATTCATCAATGTCACCCATGTATTTCTGCTGTAGTCATCCACTATTGTTAAAAAGCAGGGGGTACCTGTAAGATCAGACACCTTGCATGGGCCCCATATATCAATGCGAATTAGGTCAAAAACTCCTTTTGTCTGAATCGAACTGGTTGGGAAAGGTTGTCTGTGTTGTTTAGCTTTGAAACAAACATCACATGACTTCAGCTTCTGCATAACCTCAGCAGTAATGGAGCTCTTCAGAAAAGGAACATGTGAGAGAGTACTAGGACTGGCATGTCCTAGACTTTTGTGCCAAGTCTCAATGTTTGTGGTGCAGAGATTTGCATTTAAAATTGGCTGACCATCCAAGACATATAGTCTTCCTTACAATCTCCCTCTTACCAATACTTCAGCAGTTTTAGCATCTTGCAATATGCATTGAGCAGCATCAAAAACGCACTCCAACATTGACTTATTACATAGTTGTGCAACTGAAAGCAGATTATATTTGAAGGATGGAATGTACAAAACATCAGTGAGGATCACTTTATCACTAATGTGTACAGTTCCAGTCTTCATTACTGGTTTAGTGCTCCCATCTGGTAAAAATACCATAACTGGACTGTTTAGCTCGCTCAAATCAACCATGAGCTCGACATTGGTACACATGTGTCGGCTTGCCCCTGTGTCTATTACCCAAGTGTCTATTACCCAAGTGTCTTTACTTACATCTTCAAACATGCTCAGAGCATACTGCAAATCAGTTTCAATGATGTTTCGAGCAAAGTTTACATGATAACCTGCATAATGCAAATAATTATAAATATTAGTTTAGATTTGATTATTAAAATCTTGGGAAAATAATTATATAGTATATTTTTGATTAAAAACATCAAAAATAACAAAAATTATTATAAATATTAGTTTAGATTTGATTATTAAAATCTTTATTAACTACAATATATACTATCAGAGTAATATTAATAATTATTATTATAAATAGCACAAATTATTAAATAATCCAAATTCCATTGAGGCAGCAGGGCGGAGGCACCAGTAGGCTGGTGGTCGGGCACCCTCTTATGCCAAAAAACAAAAAAAAAATATTGTATTTTTTTTATAGTGGCCGGAGGTAACAAGCTGTCAAACAAAATTTATATCTCAAACCATGAATATCAAAATTCTTGAATGATGAGCTGGTGTAAAAAGAATTGGACCCTCTGTCTAACTAGACTCCTACCTGCACTTTCTCACTCATTAAATAAATTGAAGAAATTGATAATGGAAAATATCTGTAATTTTATTATCTGGGAAAAATCGAAGCTTACAAATGAGCTACGCTCATTATATAGACGCAGACTACACAACAGAAACTAAAAACATCTAAAACGACATCGTTTGTACTTATTAATAAAACGACTCCATTTGCCATTCATCTACTTATACAACCAGGAATAAAAACATGTAATGACTCCATGCTGCGACCTCTAGTGACCTCATCCAACTGAGGTCGCTCAGCGACCTAAGCGACCTCGACCAAGTTGAGACCTCAACCTCAGCGACCTGAGCTACCTCGACCAAGTTGAGACCTCAACCTCAGCGACCTAATATTTCATCATAAGTACTATATTAAAATATTGAACCAAAAAAAAAAAAGAAAAAAAGAAAAGAAAAGAACGTGCAATTTATAGATATGGACAAGATCTATTGAAGAACATTTTTCAATTAGAAAATGTTTAGCTAGGCATGGCAATGAGCCGGGTCGGGTCGGGTACTAGAGGATCCGGACTCGTCCGTCCATCCCACGGGGCGGGGCGGGTCGACCCGTTATATTTATTTTTTATTATTTTTATTAAAATTAATTGAATATATAATAACATATATATTATTATAAAAACTAAATATAATATGAAAAATTAATTAAAAATAATAATAAAAGTACAAAATCTTAATAATTCATACAAAATAAATATTTAAAATATATATAAATATATTTAAATAAAAAATATATGGCGGGGCGGAGGCGATACCCAAACCCGCCCCGCCCCGGGTCACTGGGCGGGGCGCCCCAAACGTCACGGGTCGGGTTGGGCCGGGACAGAATTGTCGTCCCTACTTTCAGCACACATGGAACAAAATACCGTCCATCAAAATGTCATATCACCAAAAAAGTAGACTAATCATTGGAGATGCTATTATTATTATTATTGTTATACTATTTATATTTTTATTTATTTTAAAATTATATAAAACAATTTAATGTTTTTTTTATAATTTAATTCTATGTCTAAGGATATATTTGTAATATATTATATTATTAAATCAAAATAATCTAACTGCAGAAACACCCTACTAAATTATGCTCACCTCCACATAGGTTATTTTGTTCACTTTCTGTAGTTCTTATTTACAAAATCTTTTTTTTGTTATGCTGAATTACTGGACGTTAGAATTAGGTCAAATGCATGTATCAGTATTTTTCGTCTACATTCTAAACAAATAGAAATATCTGAGCACTTAATATGCATGGAGTATATGGTACTATTGATTCATTACTCGATCTATTATAACCAAAACTTTATCCATTCATCTGTAATTTATTTATTATGGCTATTTTAGACATATTATATTTTGCAGATTACATTTAAGGTTTTAATAATCTTTCATGATATACTATGATTTTAAGCAATAAATTCATTGAGATAGTTCAAAAATAGGCAAATGTGAAGCTTATAAATAAAAGTTGGAGCACTGATAGTAATAACCCTTTGTTATAATTTAAGCTTTAAGAAAAACAATTGCAACGCGGGTCCAAGTCATTTCGTAGTGGTCGACATTAAAGAATAATTGTGCTTCAGTTCAGATAAGCTGATTTTGGTTTTTGTTTTTGCTCGGGTTTTTCTTTTCTCTTTTGACAAAACTTTTAGTATTAATTTGTTGAGGCTTCAAATTCTACAATCAAATCAATTATATGCACTTTTACTTCTTAGCCCCGGTAAACAATGTTAGCCCGATTTGATCAAATATTTAAAGAAATTTAATCCGAGTTTGGTTCAGCATGATTGATGCAAGGCTATCTGCTTTGGCGTTGGCTAAGTCGGCTCAATGAAGAAAGACGTCTAGCTCGATGGAGGCTAGGTCGGTCCCGTGCATAAAGTCACTTAGCCTGGAGCATACTAGGTCGGCCCGATAAGCATTTAGTCTGGAGATCGACTAAGTCGACCTCATAAAAAGTCACCCTGATGTAAAATAAAATTAAAAGAAAAAAAAGCCCCCCAGGCATGTTATCTCTTTTAAGTTTAACATTTGAGTTTTCTTGGATAAAAGGTTCTAAAGTAAAGATATCTGTTTTTGGTGTGAGTAGATCTAGTTTCTTGTGAAAAGGAGATTTCTACTTGGTAATGTCTTTTATTTCTTATAAATATGGACTCAAACTTTTATTCTAACAGTCTATTTTACATACTCTATATGTATAATGAATATACATTGATTTCTACATATTTGACTTGGGCGGCATAGTGTATACACTTTATTTTCCATTGAAAATTCCCCTCGAGTTTTTTCGTTTAGAATCCACTCCCTTGATTTTTTTAATTTAAATTTTTTTTGAAAAAGCGTATTTACCGATTATTACTAATTATCGTGGTTCTAAAATAACGAAACACACTTCGTGGCACCTTCACAAAAATTACGAGGTTTTGTTGCTTTGCTTATCCAATAGAACAAGCCGATCGATTATATCATGGGTACTGTTGGTCGAATTACACGACACGTATAAATACGTACATGCTCAATAATATTTTTCTAGTAGAATTTGGGTCAAAATCACCCAACGTGCCTAAAATAGGAATGGTTTATTTTTACGCTATTATATTTTTTTTATTTTTTTTCTATTAAAAAACGAGGGGAGTAGAATCCCCTCGGAAAAATTTGAGAGAAAATAATTCCCCTCGGATTTTTCCGAGGGGATTCTACTCCCCTCGGTTTTTTCGAGGGGTAATAGCACTCGATACATTTCTTCTCGAAAGTTTTTCGGTGTTACATCCGGTAATAATGGCGGCCAACACTGATGTCGTATTATCGGATGAATTACTTAAGGGAGCTTTACCGAAGGTCATACCCTCAATAATTTTGATGACATTGTTTCTCTAAATTTTCTTCTCGGTAAAATAATATTTTTCTGTAGTGATACGTCAAGAGCACCCCTATGTTATTTTAAAGGTCGGTCAAGTTGAAATCGAGTTACACGAAAGGTTGGGCAGATAGAGGCGGTCCGATCCAATTTTTGGTGGGTAAACTATTTTGAACAGTTGGATGTGCATTAGTTTTTGGCATTCAATATTTATTGACTGAATATTCAGAACATTTTTTTTTATCTATTTGACAGGGGAGTATATAATTAGATAGTCAATATACTTGGAGGACGAGTTGGACACGCAAGCTGGTTGCTATTTGGGCCCATGGAGAGGATACCCACCAATTAGTTTTTGGGCTGCTCTGTCGAAGCATGCAAAAATTAAACAATACTTGTGGTGTTGGGTAGCAGTACGTACTATGATAATTCGCTGGATTTAGCTGGCAAGCATCTCATTTAATCCCAACTTTATCACCCTCTAAATTAATTCTCGGACAATTCTGAACCTATTGTTTGGTACGAATTGGGCCAACATAAAATGGTACTGTGTTTGCTAATTTAGCATGAATTATCAGCAAATCATGCTAAACAAACATATAAATGTAACTAAACACGAAATATAGAGCTCTCTAATTCTCTAAGAAAACAAAAACAAAATTAAAATTAAATATACAACACATCTAACTGGTTTAAGGTCTAATGGGACCAGACCTGCCACCAAGAACCATTCATGTCAGGTTTTAAAACATAAAATGATATAAAAAAGATTGAGATACATAATTGCGATTCGAATCATATTGACAAGGATGTTGTGCTGCATTTAGTTGGCAAAGGCGTCAATGGACCCACTTTTGCCTACCTTTAGATTGAGTCGTTTTAATATAATAACTGTATTTGTTTAACTTAATTACGAGTTCTTTTGCCCTAATTAAGCAACATTAAAGCTCTAATTCATTATTACAGCTAGCCCAACACATAAAAGTTGTATTTCTTACAGGTCCACCTAAAAATGGTATCAAAATAAAATAATACTATAATCAGAGTCTTCTAGTCCAGGAGCATTGATGGCCTGCTGCCAACTTCATATACTCTAATCACTAATGCTCCTCCAATCCAGCTATGAGCTGAATATCTGTAGTTATTATAATATACTACTACATATGAATGAATACCAAGTCTATGGTGAATTGCAGTTATCGATCTGGTGGTATGCCAGACAAATCTTGTGGGGAAAACAACATCGGTTGTCACCTCTCTAGGCTCGGTGCTTCGCACACAGTTCCAGATAGATTAAACCTTTTACACCACTGAATAACACGGGATTTGGGTTTTAAACCCTAATACAAATTTATACCAAGACTTTGTTAAATTTAAAACTAATCCCTATCGTACACCTCTCATTCCTCATGTCATGTCATGTCTCTTATTTTTAAAATAATATGAATACAATATACGATAATTTATCCATTTTTTGTCGATGATTTGACATCTAAAATACTCCTAAAACTTTGTTTATAAGTTTCATAATTCTTCTAATGAACTCTAATCTACTAACGCCCTTAGAACATGAGTCTAGCCCAATTGTGATTTATTTATTTAAATAAGACAAATTATATTCCCACATACACATTACTAGTTGTACATGTATTAATTTTATTTAAAAAATTGACATTCAATGATTTTTCTTATATACCCATATTAAATCATTACACTCTTGTGTCCATAACATATATAAATTACTACACACTAATTTTGAAACCAAAAAAAAAAAAAAAAAAGGAAGAAGAAAGAAAACATACCACTCTTCAATATTTCAAACACTTTTTCTCAAACCTCACTTCAATTATCTCCAGACCATAATTCTGACATTACAAAAAATTAATAATGGATGATAAAAAAAACATAGAAACAACAATTGTAATTCTTCATTTTTGTCCTATTATTTTGTTTTCGCATCATTATTGTTAATTTTAGCTTGAAATTTATAAATCTAGTCGCTATATTTTCGATCGTGATCGGCCAAAAATACAGGTAATTTTTCAGCCACCAGTGGACGAAATACCTTTTAGCCACCTGTGGCTTAAAATTTTCAGATTTTAGCCAGTTGAGACTTTCTCTATTGATTTTTGAAACGATATAGAAACTGATGTTTAACATCAGATTGAAACTTTTTGATACATTTTCTAAGATATCGATATAGAAAGTAATAAAAAATGTAGAATTTCATTCGCAACTGAATGGAATTAAGTAATTTTAATTAACAAATAAACCAAATTCGAAGCAAATCCAGGTATTCCTATCGAAATTATAATTTCGGTCAACCACTACTGAAAATCAACTCAAAACCTAGTTTTCCAAAATAAAAAACTCATAGCTAGACTCTTTGTTTTTCATGTTAATATAATCTTCAACTCACTCTAGAAATATGTTCATGTTATTTAGACAACAAAACCCATTATTTTCTTTATATAAAACTTGAAATTCAGCAAGAGAATTTGACACACTTCAAAACCAAAAAAAAACAAAAGTAAATATGATGGTTGTCAAACGCCAGCGATTCCAGGCAGTTGGAGGTCATCACCGGTGAGTTGTTGCTTCTTGCAAGTAGCTATCGGTGCACGTTAATTTCCATTTAGATATTTTTTTCTTGTTTGAAATGAGTATTGTTAAATTGTTGTAAGGATCGAGAAAATAATTAATTAAAGACCAATGGTAGTTTAGGTAATTTATCATAGTGTAGTTAGTTTAAACAAAAACAAAGGTGCATAAGTGCGGCTTGTAATACAATTTGCATTCAAATAATATCTGCCCTGTAATGTTAGTGTATAGGCCCTCTTTAGTAGGCAAGCTTTTGGGCCTTATGGCAACAATGCAACAAAGCAAAGAGTCACAGGTACTTTCCAACGATGTGTATTGTGCCCTTCTGCTGGCCCAACTCTAGCAATGCAGCCCAAGTTACAACACAAAGACCAAAATGTTGCAAAATAAATACCTGGGTTTCAAGTAAATTTTATTGGCAACCTGAACAATCCGATCACCAGAACCAATGGTTTTTACTGCACACTTTGGGTTAATCACAAACTATCTTCGAGACTTAGCCTTATTAACCCAACAAACAACGCAGTTATCTTTTCAAATTACACACTTCTTGAGATACTTCTAGGGCGCCCGCACATTTAAGTTGAAAATATGTGGTTCTTTTGTAATTAGACTAAATTTCACGGGTAGTTTTAGTAATTATCCCTACACATTTTTGAGCAATCCAAGTGTTGCACAAGGAATACACAAGATCTTCTACTTCAACCGGTGTATAATCTCATATTTCAAATGCCAAGTTTTTAAATACTTAGAATATGAGATGAAAGATCCGAAGAGGTTGAACAAATAAAAACGCCAAAGAACGTAAATCCCATAGTTACATTATACCATGACCATACACAACAAATATCCACATCACAAAGCGCGTGCAATGGAAAAATATATTCACTAATACAAGAAGCAACTGAAGACGACACAAATCACAAGCATGTTATTATATAGCTGAGTAACTGTATTCATCTTCTTGATGGGGCTGAGAGAGAATAGTTAGGATGACAAAGGTACCGTATAAGATCGTGACTATGGCAGTGAAATTTACGAGGAAAGCCTCTGACCCGTATTTCTCAAGTCCATTGCTTTCGAGGAATGTGAGCTTTTCAAGGTATCCCAGTGTGGCCGTGCCAACAGCTAAGACGTATATAAATATGCCGAAAAGGACGTGCCATGGGATTGACTCACTTCTAATTGCTGTTGTTCCTCCGGGGTAGAAAAACACCAGGAAACCATAAACCCACTGCAATTTTGTTAAAAATAAAATTAAATTATAAGAGGGGGTTTTGGGTGATGAGCATACATTATCTAACTGGAGATTTGATGCAGTTGACCATGTCTTGGTCGAGACAGGCCTAAATCAATATAATAAAACTCACTTCGATATGGAGAGATAAGAAGGGATAATTACAAAAATTACCCCCGAGGTTTGGAGTATTAACAACAACAACAAAAAAAAAAAGCTAACTTTGAAATTTACAAAAACAATCCTCAAGGTTTAGTTACATTTACATGTCGGCCCAACCATTAGTTGACCTGACAGAATTTGCTTGCTGATGTCATCAAATAATTTATAATAACATCCCTCAACATTTCAAAATCTTACAAATACCCCCAACTTTTCGTCGGGCTAATTGTAATATTTAAAAAACTGAGGGGTAAAAGTTTAAAGTGCAAGAAGAAAAGATGGGGTTATTTGTAAAGTTTAGAAATTTTGAAGGATGTAATTGTAAAAATATTTGATGACGTCAGCAATTTCCGTAAGCTCCACTAACCACAAGGTGCAAAATGTTAGGCGAGTGTAAGCTTAAGGGTGATTATTGTAATTTTCAAGATAAGCTGAGTTTTTTTTGTTTTGTTTTTTGTAACTACGCCAAACCCCAAGGGATTGTTTTTTGTAATTATCCCTTTTTACGAATAAAGCTAAAATATTTTCATCTAATTTTCTCGAAACTGGCACAACAACAACAACAAAAAAAAACAAACAAAAAAGCTTTTCAACTCACGAGACCTAAGTTTAAACTCCATATAATTTCTAGCCTGCTACCAAATATTTATTTTCATAAATAAGCTTTAAAGCAAAAGGAAGTAGTATTATGGCAAGCGAAAACTCTATATACCTGAATGCCATAGAGAACGATAACGCCAATCCCAAGCCAAGAGTGTAAACTGTATAAATTGGCAATGTTGCTCTCGTTGTGAAACTTGAAGGCCGTGTACACTCCGATTATGCCGAGGATAAGAGCAATCGCATGCAATACGAGATGAATGAGTTTCTTCTCAGGCTTCTTTAGTGGCAGGCATTTGTAACTAATGATGGCTGCACTTGGAAAGAAACACAAGAGAAGATAAATCTGAAGATTTTATAAATATCAGTCTAAATCAAGTGATTAAATCCTAAGACGAACCAATTTACCTTCACCTCCAAGTATGATCAACCCGATAAGCATCAGAACAGGGTGAAGCTGGAAGAATCAAATAAAATATGAGATTCACATAAATAATTTAGTTGAGTTCTCGTAAATTCAGTCGAGCCCACAAATGAGTCTGATTGGATGGCTAAGTTTATGCAAATCCATAATTTATTTAGTTGTAAGATTGAAATATCAATCACAAGCCAATCTTTCTAGAAATTTTCTATACTTTTCGTTAAAACATGTGATCCAAGGTGGACTCGAAATTGTTCACAAGCTTCAAAACATGATATACTCCCTCCGATCCATCATAACTATCGTTCTAGAAACTCAATGTTGTTATAAATTAATTGTCTTTTTAGAACTTTTCACCACATCATTCAAGCTTTGTCCACTTTTATTTAAGATAATTATGAGGAAAGTGAGTGTGAGAGATTAATAAGAAATATTATTAATTGATTGAGAGTATATTAAAGCACTATATTGACTGCGCATAATTGATCCTATAACAAGGTAATTAGCTAATTTGAGCAGCATATTAGTTATTATAGACAGCTTATCAACACATTCAACAAACCCCAATGTCAAATTATGCTTACATAATCAACAAAATGATTAACAACTAATGAGATGATCAACAACAATCAAACCAATCCACTAAATTATAAGAAATCAAGCAAGCACAAAAAAAAAAAAAGAAAAAGAAAAGAAAAGTTACGTTGAAAATGAGATTTTTGTTGGTAGATTCCCAGGCCAAACCTCCCCTGAAGCTGATACACCAAATTAACACCAAAATTGCGCCGACAATCCCTAGAAAATGAGCAACGAAAGATATTGGCAAAGCCTTCGCTCCTATCGCCATAGCTCTCTGTCTGTCTGTGTCTCTTTTTTGGAGCAAGATTTGATGGTAAAGCTTCGATTAATTTTTCTTATATATTTTGTCAACTGGAGTGCTCTTCATTTCCTGCACCCATGCTTATCAATAGTGAGTGACGGTTTTCTAGCCGTCGGATGAAGATAATTCTCTTGCAAGTGGACACGTGTCGGACAATAATAGGATCATCCGCAGTCCACGTGTTCAGCGACCACTCGCACTCGTGTCCTTTTGAGTGCCCTGTTCTTTGTAGCTGATGGTTGATTTTACTTTCCTATGGTTGGTGAGGCACGTGTTTTATTACTAGGGGAAAAAGTACATTTTCCTAATTAACTCAAATCGCGCATTATTCATACTATTCTAATGATAATTTGTTACATATAAAAGTTGGTATAAAAATTATAAAAAATATTTGAAGAGAAAAAATAATTACACCTTATTACTATAATTATTGTCAAATTGTAATATTATTGAATCAACAAATTTGGGAAACACTTTTTAATAAAACTATTAATTTTATAATTAAAAGTGTCAATGTTAAAGGAGAAAAATGGCAATGTCAAGTAGTTCCAAAATACTGTTTAATATCTTTTTATATTATTTGCCCAAGCCAAATTAATATATTAAAATTTGGAAAGATACTTGATAGGAATAGGATGAATATGGACGAAAAAGAATACAGAATACAGATATGCTTAAGAATTTTGATTCGGCCATTTGGCAATGGCCAATGAGCAAAGGATGAGTGAAGATACTGGAGAGAAGACTAGCTAATCCATGACGAATCACTCGATTGGGCCTTAATTTACTGGGCCACTCCGGTACCTAATGTTGACCCAAAAGACAAATATCTTCAAGGACCATGGGCCCAGGTTAATTTGAAGCCTCGTGGCCATCACACTCTCTTGATTGAAATCCATTTTCTTTAGAATTTAGACATTAAAAGCATTTAAAGAGGAGAAAGGGACGGGTGAAATAAAATCCAAGAATCAGCATGTTTCCGAGAGTTAGATCGAATGTATTATTTAAACATACCAAGTACTCTATCCGTTCTATATATATAGTAGAAGTTAATGTCGATTTTCACAAAAGTTAAAGAAAAATTTGGTTTGACCTTATTTAATAAAATTTGATAGTTATGAAAATTATATTAAATAAGTTTATAGTAGGGAAATAATGGGTAAAATAATAATAAATATAAAATGTAAACTATATATTTGAAACATTTTAAAAAGAAATAGTAAATCATATATTTGAGACTATGTACTTGGAATATTTAAAAAGAAATAGTGAATTATATATTTGGGGTAGGAGTAGTATGAAACTGTGACTAATAAACTTGAAACCGAGGCCATCATTGTGAATCAAATCCTAAGAGAAAAATATGAGAAGTATAATTAATTCCTTTTGTTATTATAGACACGAATGGTCAAAAATAAACACCACCAACTTTTCCAACATTGTTACAAAATCAATGTCAAAAAGTTCCTTACTGTTTTAAGTAAATATTCAATAAGTTCAACAAAGTATACACCTCAATGGGCACGTTTGTCCTATGATTGAGAATAAAGTTTGGTTTTTTTAATATATCATACTCATAATATTTAAGTTTTAAATATTTAATTAATAATTTTTTATATTTAATTTTCTATTATATATTATTTATTAATATATATAATTAAATATTACCAAATATAATATTATAATACAATATCATTTACATTTCAAATATAATTTGATATCAGATACAATATTATAATATATTAGTATATTGTATTTGATGACAATGTATTATTATAATGTATTTAGCGTCATCTTTTAGAAAATGACACTACAAAAATATCGTTGAATACTGCCAGGCAGAACGTTAGAATTATTGGCGACGAAATTATCCTACACGTCAATATTTGCTTATGACGAATTTACTGATGGGTATTACCTATCAGGAAAGTCCCTGGGTGCTATACGAAACCGTTACGATGGATTTACTGATGGGTATTACCTATCAGGAAAGTCCCTTGGTCGTAAACCCGCATTAATATAAATCTCACATATGGTAAGGATGAGATTAAAACCCGTGACCTCCTGTAAATAGATGAGCGGAGTTACCATATCACAAAGACAATTGCATATGAGAGTTTATATATTTTTAATATATATTAACTATGTAAATAAAGTTATAAATCATATTTATAATTAATTATATTATAAATATAAAATATTATTTTAAAGTGTGTTACAATTAAATAATATTAATTGAAAGTTATGTTAATATATTTATATAATAATAAATAAAATATTTGAATAAATTTATATTAATTGTTATTGTTATTTATAGATTATATTTATAAATAATAATATTATAAATATATAATATTATTATATATAAGTAGAAGAAAATTACAAAATTTTGTATTTTTAATTAAAAAATTATTTATTATAAATATTATATTTTTATATTTATTACATCATTACATATCCCTTAAAATAATTACACATATATATGTATATTATATTTATAAATAATTGATATAATTATATATTATATATTATAAATAATTAATTATATTACAATTATATAATGTTATATTAAAGTGTATTATAATTAAGTAGTATTTGTTTAAATTAATGTAATATACATATAAAGTTAAAATAATAATATGCTAAGATAATAATAAATAAAATATTAGAATAAACTTATATTAATTGGTATTTTTATTTATATATGATATTCATAAACAATGATATTAAATATATAATATTATTGTATAAGTAGAAAAAATTACATAATTTTGTGTTTTTAATTAAAGAATATTTATCATAAATATTATATTTTTATATTTATTATATATGCCTTAAAACAATTATAAATATATATATATATATAAATATAAATATATATTATTATTAAAAAGTATATTATAAAAAATTATTTATTATAAATATATATTACTATTTATTGAAACTTATTATATATTATATTTTTATATTTACTATATCCCCTTAAATAATTATATATATATATATATATATATATATAGGAGTAGGTTCAAATGAGACCATATCCTTATATGTGAATCTATGGTCAATTATGGGTTTTAGATCTAATTATATGGATGGATCAGGTTTTTTGTGTATTTCCTTATTTGATTAAAAGTATTAAGATTGTATAATAAAAGCACTACTGGTGTATATAACTAAAATATCAATAAAGCACTGTGATTGTATAATAAAAACACTGCTGGTATATAATAAAAGTATTAGTTCGCAAGTTCGCATATAATGACATGGTTCTCATTTGAACCCACCCATATATATATATATATATATATATCACCCCTATATATTAATGCAAAATTCTCCTAACCTATGTGTCTGCTCCGTATGCTTCGTTTGACAAATAAAAAATTCTAGTGCTTCGTTCGCTTATATGTCATCCGAACCTAATATTTACCTAATTTAATACTTTTCTTTTTATTGCATATTAACTAATTTATTTTTTTATTATATTTATCCTTATTCAATACTTTCCTTTGATTTTCCTAATATAAAAATAGAAATAAATCATATATAATTAGTAGATAAGATCTGAATTAATTATTTTAATTAAAAAAAAACTACATATAAAATAATTTTAATTAAAAAAACTTATTATGAAAATAATTAAATAAATTTTATTGATAATATAATTAAAAATAATCCTACTTTTGGAATTTCAAAGATTCTATATAGGTAAAATATGAGTAATTTACAATAATCTAAGTATGTAACTAAATATTAGTAGTGTATTCAGTCTAAATATAAATTATACTAATAATTAATAAACATTGATTAGACACCAGTACAATGCGACACGGGTTGAGAGTATGATATCTTTTGAATATCTCAAAGTATGTAACTAATATTATTAACGAGTTTATTCTAAACATAATATATAAAATAATTTAATAATAATAATAATAATTAATAAAATAGATATTAGACACGAGCTTAAAACGTGACGCCTTTTGAATTTTTGTAAGTATGTAACCAAGATTTAATGAATTTAATTTAAACATCAAATACAAAATTATTTAATATTTATAATAATTAACAAATAGATTAGACATGTACAAGGTACAAGTTGTGAATAATTATTTAAATTTTTTATCTTAAATTTAAAATTCAGTAATTATCACAAATATATTTTATATTTATCTTTTGATAAGTTATGTGTAATACACGAGTGTTAAACAAATATATAATAATGCAAAATCCTCCTAATCTATGTGTTTCGCTTGAATAATAAAAAATATTGGTGCTTCGTTTGCTTATGTGTCATCCGAGCCTAATATATACCTAATTTAATATTTTCCTTTTACTATATCTCGCCTAATTTAATATTTTTTCTAATTATATTTAGCCTAACTTAATAGTTTTCATATACTATATTTTGTCTAATTCAATAATTTTCTTTTATACTCCTAATATAAAAATATAAAAAAGTCATACATAATTAGTAGAAGAAAAATTAAATTAATTATTTTAATTAAAAGACAAATTACATATGAAATAATTTTAATTACAAAAAACTTATATATGAAGATAATTAATAAATTGTATTTATAATAAAAGTTGAAATAATTTAATTTTGAAATTTTAAATATTTTGTATAGGTAAATTATGATGTATTTGCAATAATTGGAGTATGTAACTAATTATTAGTAATGAATTAATCTGAATATTAAAACATAATATGAACCAATAATTATAATAATTAATAAATTGAACAGGGCACGGGTTGAGATACACATCCTTCCAATTTTTTTATTTTAAATTTAAAACTTTATAATTTTACAAATATTTTTTATATTTTTATTTTTATAAATCTCGAGTAATACACGGGTGTTAAACTAGTGTGTGTGTGTGTATATATATATGTGTGTGTGTGTGTGTGTGTGTGTGTGTGTGTTGTTTTGCATGTAATTGTTGTGTTTTTCTCGTATTTTTAAATTAGGTTTTTATTGTGGTTTTAACGGCTTTTATGTCGGTTAATTAAGTTTTTAAATCGTTTTTCTAGTTTTGTTATTTTTCGTGTTTCTTGTTAATTTTATATTTAATTGGGTTAAATGGTTCAATTGATTTGAGGATTGGTGAAATTCTTAAGTTTTAATGTTCAAAATCCTATTTTTATAGGTAAAGACATTAAGGGACAAAGTTCAAGCCAAGGCGTGCCAAATTCGGTGCCAAAAGAGGCTCCCAAAATGCCAAACTCTCTGGAATTGGTGCCAAGGCTCGCCAAGGCAAGCCAGTCCACGCCAAAACTGCTGTGCATGCCAAAATCGACGCGAAGCAGCGCCAAAACCGACGTGAAGCAGTGCCAACCGATGCGATGCAGCGCCAACCGACGCCAATCCGCGCCAAAACCGACGTGAAGCAGCGCCAACCGACGCCAGACCCCTTGCCCAGGCGCCAACCAATGCCAATCCACGCCAGAACTGATGCCAAACACTGCCCGGGCGCCAACTCTCATCCAGCCCAAGACCGAGCCACCTCCGAGCCATCTCCAAACCACCTTGAGCCATCTTGGTCAACACGAGTCCAATTGGGTCAAACCCGAGATTTAAAGAGGCTTTAAGATCAAATTGGCCCATTTAGACCCAAATTAACCTTGTATAAATAGTCTAGAACTATCTTTTTTTAGGGGATCACTAAGATTTCCCAAACTTGATGTGGGTTTTGGAATAATTTCTCTCTCTTGTTCTTAGTTTAATTTTGAAGTTTTGCCTTGGGTTTGTAAGCTCAAGAAGTATCCAAATACTCCTTCGGATTTTTAATTCCTTGCAATTTAAATCAAGCTTTTGGATTCTCAATTTAATTCTAGTAAGCTTTCTTCTATTTTATGCTTTGTTCTTCATTTTCATGCTTGTTCTTCATTTATGCCTTTTGTCTTAGGTACTTGATTTCATGATGAAACTTGTGAATTGACTATGGATTCTAGTTGAGTGACACACCTAGGCTATAGATCGGGTCCTTGATCATCATGACTTTGAGTTTTACTTATGCTTTATTTTGAATTAAATTTCCATGCATAGTTTTAAATTGAATCTTAGATCTACTCTTCGTTTCTCGTTTTTTTTTTCCGAAAGATTTGAACTTTTACGTCAACTTTTATTGCTCTTTACTTGGGTGCTTTCAATTTTTGTCAATTTGKATTATTTGAGTTTTCATGCATGGTTATACTTTATGCATGCATGGTAGTACTTGATGAAACAATACTTGTTTTTGCTTGATTTTGTTAATTGCTTGCATTTTCAATTAAGGCATACGACCGAGGCATCCGACCAACTTGTTATTTCAATTCCTTAGCTTAGTTAGTTAGTTTAATTGCTTTGTTTTCATCTTCTTTCTACTTTTCGAAGCTCAAAACACTTTGATTCATCAATTGAAACGATTTCCAATCACACCGAGCCAAATGAACTTTCAAATATTTTGAACCACGAAAAACTACACTTCATGTGTGTGTGTGTGTGTGTGTGTGTGTGTGTGTAGCTGACGGGTATATGCCGACGGCTTTTAAGACCGTCAGCATATGCTGACATATTTTTACTCGTCAACATTTGCCAGTTTTTTTGTAGTGTGATATTATTATTATTATATTGTATTAATGTAAAGTCATACTTGAAAAGCGAATGATATTATATTTATTAGTATTTAATTATATGTTAATAGGATGGTATATGAAAAGATTAGGTGTGAGAAATTGCTGGTTGAGTAAATTTTGAATTTTAAAATAAATAAGTATATGATAATCGAAATAGGAAAATGGTATTCTCAAACCTAGTACAACATGCCCTTAATATTTTCATAAGTAAACATAGGCCTAATATGTCCGAGCGATAGGGTTAGACATGATCAAATACTCAGGGCACTTTCAATGATAGCGTTTTTTTCACAATTTTTGTGGGACTATATCATTTAAAAACACACCTCTAATGAAACACACACATAGGATTGTGAGAAATATTAATATTTTTAATGCTAACGAATTGGGTAAACGGCAAATATTAAAAAGTAAATGGCTCTTCTACGATGTTTGCACATTTAGATGCTACTACTGTACTGTCAAAAGAATTAACTGTAAAAGCATCTATCTAGTAGTAGATCCTTTATATTAAAAAAAATTGATAATTTAATATTGAAAAAGTGATCTAACCGAAAGTTACAGATTCCATGTAATAAACTTAAAGAGAGATCAAAATTAAAAGAAAGTATGTCTTATGGATTATTTTTGAATCCACATGACAAAAATAATTATGACCCAATCCTAAGAGCATATTTAGCATAGACGGACCCAGGGGGTGCTGGTGTGGGCAGTCGACCCACAACCCCCCCCCCCCCACACACACACACCTTATACCGGTATTTTTAGGATAATATTATTTAGTTAATATTTTATATATGTAAATACAAATAATTATATTTTGCCACCCCTAATAAATTACCTTCTATCTTCTATATGCCTTCATAATGTTATATATACATGATAAGTTTTTCGAAAAGATAATTTATTAATTTTCAATGGGCAACACTCTTGTCAGACAGGACTAACGGATCATTCGTTAGGTCAAATTTCATATCGCTGCATTATAGTACGAAAACCAATACATTATAGTAAAAAGTCAATACATCATAATACTAATACAAAAACCAATATACATGGGTCAGATATTTATGAAAAACTAATACTTTTGAGTACAAAAATTAATACATCATAGTTCAAAAACCAATACATTAGAGTATCGGATCAGATGGCCTAACGGGTCATGACCCGTCAATCTGGACTAACGCAAGTCTTTGCCATTTTCAATTGGATCTTTTGTAATCAAGTTATTATTACGTCTTAAAGTTTCTTTATTTTTCTGCCTCAACCATATTCATTTTATAGTAAATGAAATTTTATTTTACAAGAATCTAAAACTAAAAGTATAATAAGTAAGATAAAAAAATACGGTAAAAGAT
>BMAC01000039.1:1219978-1247364 GCA_014905375.1 Phtheirospermum japonicum
CACAATTTCAATGTTTTCTTCTGCCTAACAATTTTTTTTCTTTTTAAATAAAAAAAATTCCTTAGATCATAGGGTCAAATCGTTTCCTACTTGTTTTTGATCTTTTCTTAGCCCAGCTTCTGCATGAGGGGTATGTTAATTAAAGGAAAACATTTAATCAACTTGTCATTATTTCTTTTCTACCAACTTTTATTTAAGTAATAAGTTTCTACTAGTTTAAGAGCATCTCCATTGTCATTGGAGATCTTGTTTTAATCTTAAAATACATGTGGCAATGAAAAGAATGAATAATGTCTAACAATTCGTTTGGATCTAGATGATCTTGTAGACATTGTTCATGATTTTTTATTTGTTTGTTTTTTCTTTTATTTTTGGACTTTTTGTGTTTATTCTTTTGTTTTCTTCTTCTTCTATTTATTTTTTTTTAAATTGGTGGTTGATGAATACGACTCGAAATTCATGTTCAGTATTGAAAATAATTTTTTATTATTCAAACTTATATTATCCACATCATTAACAATTGATATTCAATCATTCGAGATGCTCAGAGATGATAAACTGCTACTAACTTTAAAGAATATACTTACCTGTTTCTCCATACCCCTCCCTCGCAAAAAAACACTGTCATATTAAAGGATTTCACACAAATTCAAAAGTCTTCGAAAATAGTTGATCTATCCTCTAATTTTATTGACAGAATATTTTTTTCCCGACACCAAAAAACAACTTCCTTTTTCTCAAAAAATCTCCCCTAATTTCTGTCTTTTATTTCCTCGCTCTCACTCTTCTTTATACTACCATAAATTTATCACATACAAATACTTTTTCTATTTTATGGGATTATTTGAACTTTTTTTTTACCAAATAAATTTATATTCAATCACTTACTCGAAGTCACACAATATCCAATCGATATCTCACAAAAAAAATTTCATTTTTCTATTTTTTTCACTATTATCTTAGTAAAACAAAACAAAACGGAATGGGAAGATTATCCGATCGATCCCTAAATTTTTTAATAAAATAGCTATATTCATGTATCAAATTGAATAAGAAAAGGGATATTTTTAAAGCAAATAGTTTTTTTTTATAATAATAAGAAGAAAAGTTAAATTTATTTTAAAAATAAATTCCAAAAATGTGTGAAAGAATTAAAAATAGAGAGAGAGAGAGAGAGCACATGCCGTCACATGCATACCCTTAATTCCAGATCACTTTGGCAGGCATTAACGAACAATTATGGGACAGAAATAAGTGCAGATGACCCACAATTTTTTCTAAATTCAATTGTACCAACCTCCCGAGTACTTGTGCAATTACTGCTCTTATATCACTATTTGTTAGTTGTTACCAGCAAAACAAACTTAGCAAGAATAAGACACTATGCTTTTTAATTAGTTTCGAGGGGATTGTAATGTATCTATCATGTCACACATTTGAATAGGACATGATCTATTCTAAAAATAATACTTTTTTTTTTTTTTCATATTTCAGCCACGAATGATGGACCGTGTATAAAAATCACCTTGTAGAAATTCACAATTTATGCTTGATTTATACTTAGAAGACAAACAATGGTATTTTTATACATTTATAATTATTGGTGCGATTAAATAAAAAACAGATTTCGTCATCAACTAATTTGAAAATATTAGATATGTCGGTTAGCGGTTCAAACCGTCGGTTTGATTTGGGCAAAAATCACAAACCGCAACCGAACCGTGAAATCGGCCGATTGGCGGCGGTTTGTGAACTGCCGATTCACAGTTCGGTTGGTCGGTTTTTGCCGATTTGATCCGTTCTTTTTTTTTTTTTTTTTTTTTTTAACTTTTAAAATTCATATATTTTGGGTTTTTTTTGCCTATGTTTATTTTTAATTTCATTTAAAAAAAATATGAGATTAAGTGAAAAAATATTAATAACACTTTGAATTAATTCAAAAAAAATTTTGAAAAATTGAACTTAACTAGTTAAAATAAAAAAAATTAATTAAAATATTTAAAATTTTTGAAGTTAATTTTATTTTTTTTTATAAAAAAGATAATTTATGAGGTTAAATGAGAATATAGAACTAACACTCTGAAATTTTGAATTAATTAAAAATAAATTGAATCATTTAAAATATTTGAAATTAAAATAAAAAATATATATTTGAAACTTTGATTTTAAGTGAGAAAATAGAAATAATACTTTAATAAATTCAAAAAAGAATTAACAATTTTCAAATACTTAAATTTAGATTTTAAAATTGTTACTTTAAACAATTGAAATAAGTTATATATTAAATTGTAATTCCCCACCTTAAAATCAAAGTGCGCATAATTTCTTCGTATCTTACTTACCTTAGAGTGGGCAAAAGATATAAATTATCACTAGTTTATCGAATTGTTGCTAGACCAAGAACGACTAATATCTCTATTGAGATCGTGGGGCTATTACTTATAAGATAAAATATTTTTCTTGTTGATCACCAATTCAAAATATCGAAAGAGTTTGGTATCAAAAAATGATTTAGAAAATAGATATTTTATAAGTATTTAAAAAAAAGAAAAAACACAAACCGGCAGTTTGAACCGCCGGTTCACGATTTGGAAACGTTCAAACAGGAACCGAACGCCTTATTGGCAGTTCCGGTTCCGATTCTGGTTCGAACCGTGATCAACAGTTAACCAAACCGTTGGCAGCCGGTTTGGCCAAACCGTTGGGCATGACTAGAAAATATATTGCTAGCTGGCACATTAGCCTTTAATACCGGTCCATGTTCCATACGACTGTTAAAATACGTGGTGGATCTGTGGATGTATAAATAACAGTCTAACTGGAACAACATGGTTTTTTTAAGATGACTCATGGGATTGAACCGAATCTGGCTTGAAACCCCCAATGAAAATGCCTTATACTTTTAGTATAACCCAAAATCAATACCCTCACTTATTTCTATACACACGACTCGTGTGAGTACATTGAATACTCTAGTGAAATATAGTTCTTGGATTGTCCATTTCTATATTATAGCTGATGGGAAAAAACAGAAAGCATTCAAGAATCAACAAAAGGAAGTATAAAGACACTGCCTACTTTTCCAAGTGACAAGGCTGGTATAAAATATAAATGTGCCACCGACAGCAGCATAAAGTAAAGCTGCAGATTACTTGGATCCCTCAACCCAAATTATACGGATACATTTATTTCAAATCAGTTTGATCAGAAACAATATAATTTAATATATTTCATTAACTTAAGAAATGTCATAAATTAATACTCCACAACAAGAGAAACATTGCAAATATATATACAAATCAGGGATAATTGCAAAAACTAGATTTAAAATATTTTTTTGTAAGGCAAAAACAAACGCCAGGGTATTTATAAATTTAAAAGATAACTAGATTTTTTTTGTAATTAGGCTAAACTTCAGGGGTGGTTTTTGTAATTAACCTTACAAATTATATACTAGCAAATACCACTATTAACTAAAAGACTTAAAGCTATAAAAAGTTTTCGCATATTATCTGCACACTCCATCCCAGTCCCCCCACTCTCTCTCCCTCTCTGTATATATTTCCATATTGGTCCTTCATTAACTGAGTTTTTAAATTATGCGGGCAAAGAGCTAGTTGAGTCATGGAAGCCACAACTTTCAAATGAAATTAAGGCACATTTTGACTTATTGGGATGTAGATTAAGGCATCTAATCAAGACAATAGAAATATGCTGCAATTACAGTGTCTTAACTGGTGCCACATGCAGTCAAGCAAACAATCTTCCAAAATCTAACTCAAAAGTCAAAACCAAAGACTATCCCTTTGTACCCTTAACATCAACTTTCCAGACTTATTTAGAGCATATATTAAAGTTTAGGGTTTCTGATTATCTTTTAGCCTGTCTCATCATCAGACCAACTTATATCTCTTCACTGACAGCTAAGGCAACAAAAAAGACAGCAGCTTTCTAGTTCTACAGCTACAAGAAACCAAAAGTATCCTGAAATTTTTCATGCATAGTACCCAGAAAAGATGTTCAAGCGAAGCGAGAAAAAGATCAAAGCCATCTTCAAGATGCAATTTAAGGCAACACAGGTATGTTGAATCAACAATGTGCAAATATTTATTGTCTGTAATTCATAATAGGCTTCCCAACTTAAATTACTTTAAATTTCTGAAAAAAGTAAAGAATTAGTTCTGCTTAGTTTAAAATGTTGGACTAAAATGGGATCATTTCATATATAAATGATATTACCAATGAATCCAAGTATTTGATATTATTGATCAAGCGAATTAGAGATTTTGGCAATATTTATCTTACCGGTAATTCGATTTCATTTCCTCAAATCCCAGGTGCCACAGCTAAAAGCAAAAAGCCTCATGATTTCTCTGGTTCCGGTGGGTGTAGGAAAGCCGACGGTCAGATTACCGAAATCGCCAATTATTGAAGGAACCTGCACCTGGGAAAGTCCGGTATACGAAACATTAAAATTAGTGCAGGAGACGAAAACAGGACAAATCAGAGAAAAATTCTACTATGTGATTGTATCAACAGTAAGTTAGACATTTCTCCACAAAATTAGAAATTAAAAAGAAATAATGATCATAATAATAACAGTTTAATTTGGTAATCACAGGGGTCATCAAAATCAGGCTTTCTGGGAGAGGTCTCAATTGATTTTGCAGATCTATCAGAGGCTACCAAACCATTGAATTTAACTCTCCCTCTACAGACTTCGAAATCGGGTGCAATATTACATGTTAGTTCTTTCTCTCCATTCTTTCATTCGAACACATAACGTGCACGTACAGAATTAGAGGCACGGATACAAAGCTAGTGTCCTGCAGATATATGTTTTTTGACTATATAATGTTGCAATGCATAGAACTTCACCAACAGCAAAATTCAATCTTAAGACTAGTTTACGATTATCAGGTCACGGTTCAGAGGATGCAAGGAGGTCCTGATTCAAGGTGAGGTAGATAACAACGATAATCAGTGTTATCTCTGTTATTACTTATTACAATGCTAAAATACGACCATTACAAGGAAAAATAATCAAGAAACGTTGCTTCTCTTGAAAACATCTCAGACATGATGACGATAGTGAAGCACCAGAAGATGAATCATACGATCGAAATTTGGATACAGAAGGGAGAGATTCTTACAGCTTTGGAAAGAGAAACCCCAAATCTCCTGAAGTAAGGCCCCCCATTATTAAAAACCCTGATTTTATCTGCACCAAATGAAAGTCGGTTAGGAACATAAAATTAAAACTCTAAAAGAGGGGGAAAAACGAGTTTATCATAGTTGGTTGCATTAACCGAAATTCTGTTTCTTTTCTTATAGAGTGATGACTTGAGTGAAGTGTCAACTCTGCACGATGAACAAAATGTAAGCTTAGAAGATGGTGTATCAGATAATTATGATGCTGAATCAAGAGATGGAGTAAAAGAAACATCAAATGATATGTTTGGAAGGTTGACGAGTCAAATGAAAATGTTTGAAAGAAAGGCAGAGCTTTCAGAATTGGAAGTGCAATCCCTTCGAAAGCAAATTACAAAGGAAACGAGCAGGGGGCAGCAATTGTCGGATCAACTTGTTCGCCTCAAAGAGGAAAGAGATGTGCTCAAAGCAGAATTGGAACGACACAAGTCCCCATCAACAACCACAAATTCTGAAGCAGGTTCGGGTCACACACCAAAAGATGCCGAAAACTTGATAAGTTCACTCGAAAAAACCAAGCAAGACCTCCAACGTCACAAAGATTGGAATAAGAAATTGAAGTTACAAGTACAGAAAGCAGAGGATTCAAATTCTGAATTTGTTCTTGCAATGAGAGATCTTAGCAAAAAATTGGATCAGAAAAATACAGAAATATCGCGACTTTCCAGCAAAATTAAGGCCCTCCACAGTGGATCAGATGCCCTTGAGGCATCACCCAGAACAATGATGAATCTGAATGAAGAAAGTAGAGCAATTGATGAATCAGAAACGTTAAAGCAGAAAATTGACGAGCTCTACTCCCAGATAGAAGTCCACAAGAAAGAAAAAAATGAGATACGAATGGATATAGAGAGACTTAATCTGGATTACGAAAGTTTAGAGACAGAAAACAAGGACATATACGCGAAATTAGAGCAAAGCGAAAACGAAAAGATGGAAATTAAGCAAAATTATATAGACTCATCCGCTACAGAAAGGAACCTCAAACTCCAGGTAGCAACTTTGGAGGCAGAAAACAAAAGGCAAGCACTTCAGTATTCTGAGTCTTTGAATATGATTGATGAGCTTGAGTTCCAGATCGAGAGCCTTCAGAAAGAATTTGAAAAGCAGGCTGAAATTTTCCAGGATGATCTGGAAGCAGTAACTGAGGCGAAAGTCGAGCAGGAGCAGAGGGCCGTACGAGCCGAGGAGGCCTTACGGAAAACAAAGTTGAGCAGTAGAAATACAGCTGAGCGACTTCAGGAGGAATTCACACAGATTTCTGCTGAGATGGCATTAAAAATTGAGGAGAACGAGATACTAGCCCAGGAAGCGGTTACAGAAGCTAATGATTTGCACCAGAAAAATGAAGTTCTAGAAGAACTTCTCCAAAAAGCCAAAGAAGAACTTCAAATAATAAGAGACCAATATGAAAACATACTTCGAGAGCATACTGAAATGACAAAACAGAAAACAATTCTCGGAGAAGAATCTGAACAAATGAAAACAACTATTATGGAAGAATCAGAGACGCTCCATAGATGGAAATCGGAAAAGGAAGATCTGGAGAGGCAACTAGCTTCAGTGAGGAAGGAAGCGGAAAAGTTGACGCATGAAAATGTTTCCATGAAGTCTCAAATAGATCTGAAGAAGACAAAAGAAGAAAACTTGCTTTTAGAAGTGAAAAAGCTTAGACTCAAGAATAATGAAGTCAAAAATCTTATGCTTGAGCTACAATTAGAGAAAGAAGGCCTGAAGAAAGAGAAGTCCAAATTGCAGGAAAGCTTACGCAAGAAGGAACAGGTAAATACCAGTCCAAAGAAAACCAAAAACTTACAGAATGATAAAACTATATCAAATATGAGGGAATTGGTTTCAAATGTACTTGTCGATCTGCCCCTTACATTATTTTCGACATATATTTATTTGGAAAGCAAAAGAATGTCTAATTGTTAATATTAGGATTCATGAGAATTTTATATATATGTCAAAATATGAAAGAACTACAATGGAACATACATTCATTGACATTCTAAATAACCTAAGTATTACGAACTCGATAGTTCACCAAGTTTTCAAAGTCGCTACAAATCTAAAAGGGTGTGGAGGGATAGTATAATTTATTAAACTCTCTTCTGGTCCTTAATCCTTCCTGTGAAAAAAAGATACACTGATTCGCTGCTTGTGCTTATAAGTTACAACGAAGTACTAACAGTGGTTAATTTGACAGGAAAGGGAGAAAGCTGCACTTTCCCTGGTGAAGGAAAAGAATATTAAACATAATACCAAAGCAGTGGGGATCAATGTGGAAACAAATCGCCTACAGACTATCCCTGCAAAAAAGTTGGAACAGGTTTGTATGTTAATGATAACATAAATCATGTTTAGAAAATACAGAACTGTAATTGAACTATCTTTAATGTAACGTCTCAAGCCTGTAACATTTAATCCATTGAACGAAATATTGTCTACAATCATATATCAGGCAACTGCGCAGCTGTCTTGCTTTCACTACTGGAAATAAAAAAACGATACCAGAAGACGGATGACAAGAACATCATACTTGACTGAACATCATGAATAACACAAATCGAAAAGCAATAAATATTTCGATGTACCTCCATATGTTTCAATTGCACTCATGTTATCTGATTGTAATGAAAATTGTTTTTAAATTGACTACAGGAGTCCATGCCAGCGGAGCAAATTTCCAGCTTGTTAAGTGAAGTAGCGTCATTGAAGGAAAGAAACAAAGGCATGGAAGAAGAATTGAAAGACATGCGTGAAAGATATTCAGAAATCAGTCTCAGATTTGCAGAGGTAGAAGGTGAACGGCAACAACTTGTCATGACCCTTCGTAATCTGAAAAGTGGAAAGAAAAACTAGCTACTTGGAACAATGTGAAATGTGAAAGACAAAGATAGAGCATTTAGCCTGCCAAACATGACATGTACATCAATAATCCATTTCCCTAATCATATGTTTCCATTTGGTTGCTCATTGTCATATCCATCAAAGCCTTAGAGCAATAAATACAGTTCTTCAATGTTGTGATATTTCATCAAACTTTTGCAACCTCAATTTTGACTCTGCATAAATCTCGTCACACTTTCAGTTCATGTTTTGAAATCTTTATAGGTCGTTTAAAAGTAAAAACAATATATTATTGGAACACATTTGAGGATAAATAAACCATTGACTGGGGCATTTATTATCTCTGCTTACCGTAATTATTGGAATATCAATAAAATAAGAATCAAATATTTGGGGAAACCAATGTGATAACAAAGGAAAGATCAGTGTAGAAAAGAAGATGAAGCAAGGGGCACTCCCGTTAGATGATAGAAAGAAGTCTTCAATGTCCAACAATCAATATGATGCTTCTGCTTTCATGAACTAAACTCAATTTCCATCTTCACAAACAAAACTCAACAAGAACCCAAACCCAACTTTCCTTAAAATACAATACATAAAATGTTTGACCTATTTTCACTCTTATCTTGACCGTTTAAATGTGCTGGGCGCACATACATGCAAAGTATAAAGTATGCTCAAGAGTGATCTATTGCTGCACTGGTGGTCAACACCGATATCACTTGAGCTGCATCAGAACGACCTTTTTGTTAGTATTCGTGATAAATCTCATGTCTGATTTAATAGCCAACAAAGCCATGTAATTTTGTAACATGCAGGAATGCATACCTGATACTACAATCTTCTTTGTGCAGTCTGGTAATTGTTATCCCTCCAGACCAGCTTACTTTGCCCTCCACTTCCATTTGTTGAAAAAGATAGTGCCTGCAGTTGATTAAACACAGATTAAAATAAAATACTCCAAAATTTTCAGGAGTTTCATTGGCATACCCGTCTTGCTCTCTTATCAACTGGAGTCCACAATGGAGAACGTGAAGCAGAAGCGCTCTTGTTTTTCAATGAATTTAGTGGTTGTGAAGATATCTTTTGCTCAACTTTTTTCTGTGGTGTGCTACCACCTTGATACTTGTAAAACTCAAGAATTGAGGGACTCTTCCTTTTAGTACACTTTGATGTGTTCCCAGAGGAACCAAAACAAACAGGGGATGATAAGTCAACTGAAACAGACTGCTTACGCAATCTACTCTTTTCTCGTATTCTGTTAAGAAACTCAATTGTCCAGGGTGATCCTTGCGGCTGAGTAGAGTGAAGGGCATTTGAGAGAGGCGTGCCACCAAAACTTCGTGTATCCTTACCTTGGAATGACAATTTGTGGGGATTTTGTAGAGCTTTTTCTATCATATTCTCGCTCACGAGCCCATTTTGTTTCTTCGAAGAAATAGTATTTCTGTTAATGGTATCAAAATGTGGTTTAATTTCTTTTCTCGAGATTTGTGCCTTATCTCTAGAAACCCAGGCGCCAGGGGCAGAATCATTATCAGTCGGATTTGTAAACGGGGGAAGATTAGTTGCACTGAAAGGTCGTTTAGTCATTCTAGAACTTTTTGCAGCATAATCTTTCTCCACATCAATAACAAATGGCGAAAAGCTAGAGAAGTTTCCGGACGAGAATTTTTCCATAGATGCTGGAGTATCGTCTACATCAACAACTTCACCAGTAAAATTCTCTTGCAGAATCCCAGTCACCTTGGTACTTCGTGTGCTAAAGCTTTTATTTGATGTCGTAGCTGATCTCCATCTTGGACTACAATCTACGTCAATCTGAGGCATCCAGGGCTTGTCTCTCTCGTCTGATATCTGAAAACCTGTAGTCGCTGGGAAATCATGAAGGCTTGACTTATTAACAGACTCCTTCATCATGTCAACATCAATATCCGGACAACGACCGAGTAACTTGTCATCGAAAGATAAATCGATCTGCTCCGACTTATTGTATATCTCAGTGCTTCCTGACAGCCAAGAATTGCATGATGCAGAAAAATTGGGAAGATTGAGTTGGTCATCTGGAAGCGGCTTTAGCGACTCCATATGAAACAAATCATTTGGAGGCTCACCAGCATCATAAAGGTTGTGTGTGTATTTAGGTTTCTTCCTCTCAGATGCAATTTTGAATTCGACATTTTCTGATTCTGGAACTGATACTGAAGAAGAGCAATTTGTCAGTCCAGATTTAGGATCCTCCTGCTCTCCATATCTGCTTAATACACTTAGCAAAGCAACACTTTCATCAGGAACCTTATATTTTTGAAGAGCAGAAATTCTGTCCACGTTTGACAATTCCAGAAACTTCCCAAGAATGACATCTGATGACAATATTGCGTGAGCTGAAAGAGGATTAATTGAAGGAATTGCAGTGAGAAACGATTCTGCTAGGCTTTCTGCATCCGACATTCTGGGATAGAGTTCCCTATTCGACTCTGCTGCAACATTGATGCAGGCGAGTATAATTTCTTCAGTCATCTCATATGAATATGAGCAGAAGAGCTGTATATCGATTCCTAAGCTAGCTGCCGCAGCATAGAGTTCGTCTGACGATTCCATAATGCTACATAGGAAATTGGAATCTCCCTCAAATATCTGTAAAGAAAATAATAGTAAGCACCAAAACATTGACTAGCCTAACGAAGCAGTAGTGCTGACAATCTTAGAAAAGGTCTAGTCCAATCAAATCAGGGCAATATATTGTATACGAAAAGTTGCTACCAGAACACTTAATTCTTTTTAAACCATTTTATGTCTGGACTTACGCTAATGGAGGAATTGTGACAATTATTATTGCTTTATATTTCTAATTAGAATAGATGAATTGCCATGATTATAATTCGTTGAATGATTTAACCAGAAAGATGTGCATAAACGACATAAGAATAGAATCTCGAAGTAAAAGCAGCAAATGATTATTGCTCTAATCTCAAAACTCTCAGAAATAAAATTACCAGGATACAGCAACTGAAAGCAAAACTCAGGGAAGTCAAAATACTTGCTGCAATGCTCTCAACACATAACGGCAAGCATGAAAAGGCCTCGTCTGGAGCTGAAGCTTTCCTTCCAATATTTCTGCAGTCATACCAAGTGAGACAAACTTCCGAACTTAATATTACATCAACAGGTAGACCTATATCACGTTCTACAACTTGTGATCCTTCTTGCTCCATATTAAGAATCCTTTGGTATGTGCTTCTCCTGGAAATTACCATTTCTTCATTGAAGTTTCTGGTATTCACAATTATGATAGTTCTGGGGCACAAAGGCTTGCAAGACAGGTTTTGTTTTGATTCGAAGCCCACTGACATGGATTGATCAGGCATCATATTGCAGCAGTCATCTTCATTTACAGTTTCAACAGGTTCATTGTCATAGATCTCCTTGACAGGTACAGTATTTAATAGCTCTTCCAACTTAGTTTCACACTCATTTTGGGTTGACGCAGAATCCAAATCACTTTTCTGGCACCAAGATTGAATAAAATTACAACAAGACTACCCAGTCATTTAAAATGAACAGAAACCAAGTAGCAAAGTTAACGCAATAAAAAATATATAATACTAAGCCACATAACACAGGTAACTGAAAACTAAGTTTGAAACCCATTGACAAATGTACCAAACAGCAAAACAGTGAGCCAATAACTTGGAAACAAGTTTACCAGTCTATATAATCACCTTTCGTGAACGAAAACTCAATGCAATGTAAAGTCTTTTTGTTTACTTGGCTAAAGAAATTACCAAAACAGGACTAATAAATAATAACTGCTGAAGGTGAGTCGAGTCATACTGATTTCACATCAGTATATATAATCCCTTTGTCATTCTCCTACGAGGCTAAAAAATTCTTGCACAAATAGTCAATAAGTAGTATATCATGGCAAAAAACTGTACCTGATGCATCTTGACATTCCACTTCTGCTGATCCTCAGAGGTAATATTGGCAGCAGCAGAATCATCAGTTGACTCGAGCACTTGACACACAGTACCAGTATCAACGGATTTGTCTGTAGGTGTACATTCTCTTTCTTTCATGTGGCTACGGGGATTCAAAAAAAACTCAAGATCACTGGACATGGATTCACCAAACTTTGGCACTTTCTCAACGCCAGCTCTCAGTAAAATATCTTCATTTATCTTTCTCCCTTCTTCGTGATTCATCAAGGTACTTAAACCTGCTTTACCAGAAGGATGCAACATAGAGACATCGCTACAAGATAAGTTCAGAATTTCCTTGTCGTTTTCTGCATTTGGTTTATCAGAGTGACAATCTGAGAGAAGAAAATCAAAGATCTGTTTTCCACTGTCACTTGAGTACATAGCAGCATCAATGTTGTAAGTATCTACCTCACACACTATTTTCAAACAAGAGGAATATTTCCCGGATCCACAATCATCTTCTCCTAAAAACTGCCAATCTAGATATAGACCATCAGATGCTGACGAAGACTGCCAATCCAACTGGGCCAATAACTCCTCAACCAATGCATGTGATGAACAAGTATTTTCATGATCCGAGAAGATAGGTACAGGCAGAGATTTAAAATAGTCATCCATAAGGGTAAGCTCATGACAAACAATTAATTGGCTGAAACTTCTAAAGTTCATGGCTTCTCCAAACAAGGATTCACATGTTTCAGTTTCAATCTCCTTTGCAGAATCTGAAAATACCTCGCAGAAATAATATGCATCCAAATCAATGAACAAAAACACATCAAATAATACTGGGTCCATTGACCAAATCAAATCACCATCTGGTTTTCCATGGAGTGTTGAGTACTCCTGACAACATGACAGATCAATCATGCTTATACAGTCCAGTTGTGATGGAAAATTTGTGTCCTCAAGACAATCTGATATAACACAATTTTGTAATAGATACTTTATCAAGTCAAAATCCATAGAACCCAAAAGCTCCTTGTTGTTACTTATTACTTCGTCTGGATGTGCCACCTGCTGCTTTTCAGTATTTTCAAAACTCAGAAGTTCACCCATTTTATGTATTCTTCCAAGAATATCCAGACTTTCCACATCCACTTCAAAAAGAGGAAATTTGATGTTATGAGACTGAAGTTCTCCTTGAGCATAATCAGCATCTGCCGACAAATTGGACTTTTGATCGATTGAGTATTCTACACTCAAGTCATCAACTGAATAAACTGATTGTAGAACCTCAGACGGATTGTGTAGCGTGAGCTCAGAATGTAGAGAATCCTGCATTTCAAACTGCTTAACGACAAATATTGTTTCAATACTAAATAATTTGGACTACAAATTCTAGAAACAAATTATTTCAAATCAAAACGGGGATGGTACTTTATCACAGCTTATTATTGTTTTACTCTCCATCAGTACAAGTTATGAAATCACAAGAACGTAAAGGGACTGTACAGAACTACCCAAGATCCTATATGGCTCTACACAAACAAAATTAACCGAGCATTAGGATAACCAAAGTTCTTTGAAGAACATAATAATCTCTTGAGATATATCTATGCATATAAAAATCTCCATTGCATGTCATTTCCACACAAAAAGTTTCCTGTATGTGTCCACTAATCTTTATCATTAATAAATTACAGTACTAATCAATATCTTTAATACCTAAAAGAGCTAATCAGGCATCATAATTTTTACCAAGGAAGCAAAGCCTGGAGCTGATAAAGAAAGAAAGTTTTCCTTCTGAAAGCACTTCCACTGCTTATAATGTAAAGATGAGGAGATTAAAAAGCACCAGCATGAAAAGCATCAAATATTCCCTGGAAATGCAAACATATAGATCAAGAGGCTTACCTTTGTAAATTCAGCATCAGTAATCTCGGAGAAAATAAGCGAGCACTCGATTTGGGAATGGTCAGCACTGTTCTTCTGAAAACAGAAAGGAGTAAATACTTAGAGAGGACGTAATGTGAAAATGTACATCTACAATGCATGGGCATGGACATGGCGACACACACGACGCAGTGTACACAGAGACTCTGCAGTTTGAAAATTTTAGGACATATATGGCTTGAATACCCTGTTCAATATAATTTATCACCCCTAATATGAAAATATGAAAAAGGAAAAACAAAAGTGCATCGATCGTGTTCGTGATGTGTCCTTAATGTAATGAATATTTTATTATGGTTAAATTTTTACTACCCTTTCTTATAGAATATGAAACAAAAAATCTTATGTTCACAATGTGTCGGGCATGCTATCAATCGTATCGGTGTTGTATCCTTTTGTTGAGAGACAAAAAAAAATCTCATGCTAAATGGTAGGTCAAACACTTGTTGGTGGCATGTCCTTGTCCAGCGGGTAGTTTTTCGAAATGTTGGTGTATCACAGATTTATGCAACAGATCATCAACCAGTATAGGGGGGGCATGGGAAGAAAAATTACCGATGGAAGCAAGGTAACATCCATCTCAGGAATTTCAAATTGCATAAATTTAAGTCGATCTTCACCCTTATTATTGGATGTTGTTCCATCTTTCTCCTGAAATACAATAAGTTAGAATCTGAATAATATTACGAACAGAGTCTAAGTAGCAATGAAGGAGAAAGAGAAATCACAAAGATACGACTTATTGATACCCCAAATCTCCGTTGTGTCACCCAACCTACAACGTTCTTCCTCAATATAACTAATCTCTGTGCTCCTCCGCAGTCGAGTTTCCAGGATTTACAATAGATAGTTATTCGTACATCTGAATATTTTATTATACTTTTGCAGGAGACAGATTCAGAACAGTGGAAGAGGAGCCAAAAAAAAAGGCACAAAATAGCATGTAAAACTGAATTGCATCCAGTCTAATAACCAATCAAAATTGCATCCAGATATGGTGCGAAGACACTACATCAAACTGAATTTGATTGATTATCATTTCAAATAGCTTGTCAACTGGCTCGAGGATGTAACAAACACTTGATGAAAAAAATATATATATATTTCGACGACGACGATCCTTTTTCCTTTTTAGCTGTGAAATGAATCCATTAAATACAAGCCATTGCATCAGATTCAATTACGCCTATGGAATCAGGACTGACAGAAAAACAAAGTAAAATTCAATTGTTCCAGTGTTCACATACTACAACCAGCTCAAATCATCCTCAGAATCAGAAGACCTTAACTAATAATACAACTCCTACAAAAGTAAGCTTAGTCTAACAGTGCTTAGCGCATCAAATCACCATTAATTTCCACACAAAACTTGAAAATAGAATCAGAATAAAACGCAAGTTTCCAAAATAACTATAAATAAGAACCGAAAATTATAATCACCTCCGTGGGTAAAACGTCGGACTTTTCGTTACTGCTTTCAATCCTCGGTTCCTCAAAATCGACGCCGTCGAAGAAGTGAGGAAGGACGTCACTCATGAATATCGAGAGAGCATCGTCGATAGGTAGCTTCTCTATTTCGCTAGCGACGTCGAAAACAGGAATTTCATCTAAGGACTGAGAAAATTTTGCAGAGATTTTCGTATCAATTGAAGGAGAAAAGTGAGGAGGATGCAGGGGGGCGAAGTTTAGGATTTCGACTGGAACGCCGGCGCCGCCTCCGACGGCGGCTGTGGTTGAGTAGTCGGTGGCTAGGAAGCGAGTGCGCATCGCGTGTGATGGTTGATTTTTTTTGCTTTAGGAGCGCGAGAAGTGGGAAGAACTTTGAAATATTTCAAAATGTTTAAACGGGTAAGATTCGGTGTATATGTACGAGTTTGGCGGCAAAGGAGAATATGGTTTCTCGTTCTCGAGTGAATTTTGGCGGGTGGTCTCCAGTCCCTTCCCCTACGGTTCTGTACAGTATGAGGTTTGATGCATATCTTCATATTCAGTTTGAATTTCGACGTGACTTCTTATCCCTGACCCTGAAAACAATTTCTGCTTGTCTCCTATATACAATTTCGCCCAAAAATTATAGCAAGAAATTTGTAAATTACTGAATGTAAATCCCGTTGAGCTAGTGGTACAATGTGAAATACTGAAATGTGTGAGAAATGTCTATTTTCTTTACATTTATTTATTTAATGGCTTTGAACTAAATTTATTTAGTGTTGAAGAATTTTGAAATATCCCATGATAATATCAATGGACTGATGCACACGGAGGCTGGACTCCAGTGGCTAATTAGGGGTACATTTTTTTTGGGACAATTCAATGAATTCACACGTGATATTATGATAAATTATTTGATGTGAATTTTTATAAATTAGATTACACACATCAATAATTCAATTGAGAATATATTGAAATAGGAGAATCTAATTCCGCAATTTTACCCTCCCAAATTATGTTTCAAGACAGGTCGAATGGGGACGGGAGCGCGCAGTTGCTGAGGCACGCCCGAGGGCGCGCTGTCCGCCACGATCGGGGCGACGGCGTTCCACGAGCATATCGACTGCCTCAATCCGCGTTGGTCCACGCCCCGAGTCGATCGGCAGACTGGCTCTCGCCGTTCCGCATCCGACCGGGATGCATCGCCGGCAAGGCGCAAGGAATCTGACTGGCGCGATCCCCCAGAGGGGTGCAACGCCGACCGACCTTGATCTTCTGAGAAGGGTTCGAGTGAGCATATCTGTCGGGACCCGAAAGATGGTGAACTATACCTGAGCGGGGGGAAACTCTGGTGGAGGCCCGCAACGATACTGACGTGGAAATCGTTCGTCTGACTCCAAATTTATATCAAACTAGAAGATTTTATTTTGAATTTATTACCGTGTTCGCTGATAGTGTCAACGCTTCACTCGCTGTGCACCACCCTAACGGAAAAAATTTCCTTTTGGCAATAGTACTTTTTGAACAAAAATATATATTTTTATAATAAAAAAATTATACTTTACAAATTAAGCGTAAAATGCAACATTTTCATTATGTTAGTGTACAACAGTTTTCGTGGTGTAACAATAATAATAATAATAACATGAAATAAGCTAGAAAAGCGAAAACAAATCAAGAACAATAATCTGAGATAAAACTTGAAACGTTCACAGAAAAATCACGCAGACAAGGCAGTTAAGCTCAAACCACAAAAGCATATATCATCATATCTAAAAGGTCCAGTACTGTAAAATGCAGAAACACACTCTATATCATAAGATCCAAATGAACTCCAAACAAAACAATGATATTACATAAACCACAGCAAACAAATCATACAAGTGAACCTTAGCAACATTTTCTATTTATACTCATTTTCAAACCGACAACTCCGTCTTAGAAACCAAAACACCATCAGTATCGGCATAAATCCATTCGCCATCCCATATCCTCGTCCCAGCAATATTCACAGGAACGTGTTTTTCTCCATTCCCTTTCTTATTAGCCTTCATGGGATGCGAGGCCAGAGCTCTCACCCCAATATCACAACCGTTGATTTCATCAACGTCCCTTATACACCCGTTAACTATTATACCAGCCCATCCATTGTTCTGGGCTTGTACGACTGGGTTGCCGCCCAATATCGCACACCGCAAACTACCACCACCATCGACAACGAGGACTCGTCCATTACCCCTCTCCTCGAGAAACTCGCGCACCAAAACGTTGTCTTCGAACACTTTGAGAGTAACAACCGGTCCGGAAAAAATTTGGCGCCGACCGTATATTTGGAAACACGGTTGGAGTGCTCGGAGATCACCGCTCACGATGAGCTGTGGGTTTGCGTCACAGACTTCGGCTGTGGTTACAAAGGCCATCCTTGATTAATAACCTTCAGAAAATGATGCGTAATTATAAGTACTAATTATATGTTATTCCTGCCAATAAAAACCATGGATCTATAAATAGCATACAAATACATCATCAACCAAGTCAATTAAAACCCAAGAGTCAAATTGGGGTAAGTGATGAGCTTATTTTGAGCATACAACCAACTAATTTTATTTTATTTATTTTAATTGGCCTTATAAATTAGCCTACAAATAAAACACAAAATGATAAAATCGAAAGGGCAATTGAACGACATGATATTTGAATTTGATTTACGTAATTTAACGGAGTTTTCCTATCCATCTGTTTATTAGGATATAAATACACATTTCTACATCACCTAGTGCATGGGAAGATATTCAAACATCAAGCAACGATAAAAAGAAGCACGAATCGTATAAAACAACCAGATTTCGAATGAAAATGAAAAATCTGACAGTTAATTCAAGCAAAGCATAATTCTAATAGAGTGAGAGGTCGGAGATTCATACGATGTGATGCAGTGTGGCCTTTGAAGCTATACAGGATTTAGCTGAGATTTTTAGAAAATGAATTGTGTGTTGTTACTTATTCGAATTTGGGGGAAATCTGGGCCGCTGGTGGGCTTCAGATCAATGGTCGAGTGATGGCGATTGGACAGGAGTGTGTCTGCCATAGAAAAGTAAAAGTCCATAAAAAGTTACCCAGATGTTTCACGTGTGATGCATTCCCAAAAGTAGAGTAAAGCTTTAAAAGGTGAGGGACGATTTTATGGAGCCATTATCTCTCCTCTTTTAATCTCTCTCTTCTCGCCTTTCATCTTCTTCCTTCCCCGGCCGAGCCACTCTTTGTCTTTATGTATTGGATTCATGTAAAATTACTTGTAGGTCGCTTTTACATGTGAATTTGAGATTTATTTATTTATTTTACGTAAAATAATTTTTAATTATTTTTCATATTTAACTTTCGATATTTGATATAAAGTTGAACCGTAAATTATAAGAAATTTGTAAAATGACAATTTTTAAGGTTTTGTAATAGTTATAAAAATAAAAATATATAGATGAACGGTTAATTCAAAAAAAATATACATGTCATATTTTCAACCTCGTGTCTCATACTAATAGTTGTTTTAAAATATAAAATATAAAATATAAGTAATTTTAAAATCACATAAATAAAACTAGTTTAATACCCGTGTATTACACGGGATTTATCAAAATATAAATATAAAAAATACTTGTGATAATTATAAATTCTTATGTAAAATGAAAAATTCAAATGATGTATTCTTAATCCCTACCTTGTACATATCTAATTTATTTATTAATTATTATAATTATTAAATCTTATTTCCATGTTTAGATTCAATTCGTTAGTAATTTTATTTACATACTTATAAAAATTCAAAAGAAGTCACGCCTACTCTTTATTTATTAATTATTATTATGTTATTTTGTATATTAATGTTTTGATTAAATTCATTAATAATATTACTTACATACTTTGGAAACCTAAACGTATGTCATACTCTCAACTCGTGTCGCATTGCACCGATGTCTAATTAATATTTAATAATAATAATAATAATAATAATAATAATAATAATAATAATAATAATAATAATAATAATAATAATTACTATTATTATTATATAATTTATTTTTTATGTTAGATTGAATTCAGTACTAGTATGTAGTACACACTTAGATTATTTCAAATAAATCTTAATTTACCTATATAGAAATTTTAAAATTAAAAAATTAAAATTATATTAACTTTTATTATAAACACTACTTATTTAATAATTTCATAATAATTTTTTAATTAAAATTATCTTATGTGATTTATCTTTTAGTTAAAATAACTATCTTAGATCTTTTCTATTGATTTTATATGGCTTTTATATTTTTATATTAGGAGAATAAAAGAAAAATATTGAATTAGACAAAATATAATAAAAGAAAAATATTAAATTAAGTAGATAATAGGCTCGAATGAAACCTAAGCAACCGAAATACCAAAACTTCTTATTTGTCAAACAAAGCATGCGAAGCAGACACACGCATATTATGCGGGATTTGAAAAATAGTATATAGGATTTGGAAAAGAGTAATATTCATTAAAAATACCTAAATAATAATATTGAAAATGTTACATACAAATCGTAATATTGTTTGTTCTATTTTCACAATAAATAATTCTTACACACAAATCAGAATCAAGAACATTATTTGTTCTAATCACAGTAAGACTGGTTTTCATAATAGAGAATTTTCAAAATATTTTTACCTTGAGTCACTAAATTAGTTGTAAAGTATATCAGAATACCCTAAACTTGAGGAGGAAATCCGTAGAAGATTGTGTTTAAAAAAAATACAAAAATATACAACACCCTCGTGTTAAATGTGAATATGTGATATAAAAAACTAAAATTTATAAGACACTGATAATTCTATTGAAAAAACGTCGTGCATCTAACTTGTAGTATATGTAATATTATCTTATTTCCTTTTTTTTTTCTGCGTAAGATACTAATTTGTTCGTATAGAAATATAATATGTGTATCAATGCATTATATTGAAATTAGATAAAGAGATTTAGAATATATTTAATATTTAATTTTCTAGTCATAATAATTTATTATTAGTAGTAGTAGTATTAGTATTATGTTATCTTTCTTATTTCACTTTATTTTTATTTTTTGTTTGGTGTAACAATAGTTTGCATATATATTTTTGGTGTTATTTTAATTTATTATATTAGGATTAGATAAAAAATTTAATTTATATTTTTTATATTTATTTCTCTTTTGTAATAACTTTTATAACTCAAAATTTTCTTAAATAAATATTTAGAATTATAATAGAAATTATTTCAACTTTATTGTAAATAAAAATTAATTCAACTTATATAGGAATTTTCTAATTAGATATAACTTATTTATATTTTTATATTAGAAGAATAAAAGTAAGATATTGAATTGAGAAAAATCTGTTAGAAAAAATATTAAAGTAGGTAACATGTAATAAAAGAAAATCATTGAATTAAGCAAAATATAATATTAGAAAAGTATTAAATTAGGTCAAATATAATAAAAAAAATACTAAATTAGGTGAATATTAGGTTCGAATGACACGAAGCACCAAAATTTTTTTCAAAGCTAACGAAGCATGGGAAGTAGACACATAGGATAGGAGGATTTTGCATTAATATATAGGGGAGATATAAAAACTTATAGTTATTTTGAAGTTAATCAAATTTTATTATATTTATATCTAATTTAAAAGTAATTTGAGATTTATTTTATAATATTTTATAAAATTTTAGTCATGCTTTTTATTTTTAAATATATTAATTAATTATGCATGATTAAATACATACATATATATATATATATATAAAACTTACTTTTATTATTTATAGCGACTTACATTATTATTCTATATATCTTTAAATTGAGAGTTTATATAATATATATTTCAAGTTTTGAGATTTATTTAGTATTATATTATAATATTTTATATTTTCTCTACAAAAGTTCTCAATTAATTTCGTAGTCTGACAACTCATTTTTTTAATACCTTTTTTTTATTAGTAATCTCCTTATTCTATAATATTTTTTTTAATTTGTTAAATTTATGAAATAATATATTTTTATAGAATAATTATAATATAGAACAAAACCTATGATTATTTAGAATATTTTTTTTTTAAATAATATTATACCAAAAGCAAGATTATTTATTTCTCTATACACTACAAAAAAAACAGTGAAATACCGAGGGAAAACCCGAGGGAAACATTCCCCTCGATATTTTCCGAGGGAAAAATCGAGGGTATTGAATTTTCATCGATTTTTTCCGAGCGAAATATTCCCTTTCGGCAAATCACTCGAAAACACGGCACCAATTACTACCGAAGGCTTTTCGAGGGTATCATTACCGAAGGAATATACACTTCGGAAAACCAAGGGGGAATAATTCCCTTGGAAAAACCGAGGGCAAAACCGTCCCCCGGTTTTTTTGAGAATTAAAAAAAATCAGAAAAAAATAAATAATAAAAAATCGAGGGGAAGAAAATTCCCTCAAAAAAATCGAGCAAAACCGTCCCCTCGGTTTTCTTGAGAATAAAAAAAATAAAAAAATAATAATAAACCGAGGGAAACAATATCCCCTCGGGTTTTTCGAGGGCAAAATCGTCCCCTCAGTTTTTTTTGATTTTTTAATTAAAAGAATTGAGGGGACGGTTTTGCCCTCGAAAAAAACCGAGGGCAAATAAACCCCCTCGGATTTTTTTGAGGGCAAAATCGTCCCCTCAATTTTTTTATTTTTTAAAAAAATTGTAAAAATAGAAAAAAGAGAGCAAGCCTTCATGTACGTGCTTAAAAAGAAAAAGGATCAAAAAAAAAAGAAAAGCAATGAGATCGTAAAAATAAAACAAATCCTATCATTTTAAGCACGTGGAGTAGTTTTGACCCGATTTCGATTGAAAAATATCAACGAGCATGTGCGTATTTACACGTGTCGTGTAATTCAATTGTACGATCGATCGATCGATCAACTTGTTCGGTTGAAAACGCGAAGCGACCAAGCGTCATGATTTTTTGAAGGTGGTAAAGGGTGCGTCTCGATGTCATGGAACCACGAGGGTCGGGTGTCGATCGTTAAATACGCGTTTTCTATTTTTTCTGATTTTAAAAAAAATCGAAAAAAAATTGAAAACTCGTAAAAATAGAACCACGAGGATTGGGGTGTCGATCGTTGAATACACGTTTTCTTTTTTTTTTTTTTATGTTAAATAAAAAATCAAAAAAAATAGAAAATTTGTAAAAATAAAAACAAATCCTATCAATTTACGCACGGGGTGACACGAGGTGCGTCTCGATGTCACGAACCACGAGGATCGGGTGTCGGTCGTTAAAAATAGAAAAATCATAAAAACAAAACAAATCATATCGTTTTAGGCACGTGGGGTGGTTTTCACCCGATTTTGATTTAAAAATATCAACGAGCATGTGCGTATTTACACATGTCGTGTAATTTGACCAACAACCAAGATACGATTGATCGATCAACTTGTTTGGATGGAAACGCAAAGCGGCAAAGCGTCGTGATTTTGTGAAGGCGGCAAGGGGTGCGTCTCGATGTCATGGAACCATGAGGATCAGGTGTCGATCGTTAAATACGCGTTTTCTATTTTTTCTATTTTAAATAAAAAATCGAAAAAATAGAAAATTTATAAAAATAAAAAAAATCCTATCAATTTACACACGAGGTGGCACGGGGTGCGAATCGATGTCATGGAACCACTAGGATCGGGTGTCCATCGTTAAATACACATTTTCTATTTTTTTTTGATTTAAAATAAAAAACCAAAAAAAAAAAAAAGGAATTTTGTAAAAATAAAAAAAAATCATATAAATTTATGCATGGAGTGGCATGGGTCACGGAACCACGAGGATCGGGTGTCGATCCTTAAATACGCATTTTTTATTTTTTTATTTAAAAAAAATAAAAAAATTGAAAAAATAGAAAACTTGTAAAAATAAAAATAAATCTTATCAATTTACGCACGGGATGCATCCCGATATCATGAAACCACTAGGATTGGGTGTCGATCGTTAAATACGAATTTTCTATTTTTTTTTATATTTTTTCGATTTTTAATTAATTTTAAAAAATCGAGGGGAAGGAAAATCCCCTCGTAAAAAACCGAGAGCAATTTAGTCCCCTCGGTTTTTTTCCGAGGGCAAAAACCTTCCCCTCGATTTTTTTGATTTTTCTTTATTTTTTTTAATTAAGAAAATCGAGGGGAATTAAAAATCGCCCGATTTTTTCCGAGGAAAAACCGTCCCCTCGATTTGCCTTAATTAAATAAAAAGATTGAAAAAAATACAAAGAACCAAGGGATTATCGAGGTCCCGTAGCCCTCGGTCCCAAACCTAAAAAACAGCAGCGAGGCACTCCTTGTCTGGTACGCCGCTAAACAAAAAGGAAACAAAGAAAGGGAGCAAGAGAGAGAGAAGATTTATCGTCGCCGCTCACCGTCCACCCATCGCCGCTCCACCTCCGCCCTCCCACCGCCACCTGAAGCCGCTGCCGCTCGCCGCGCCCATCCTTCTCCAACTTGTCTCCAACCTCGCCGATGCCGTCCTCCTCCAGCCCGTCCGCAAGAAATTTAAATAATGAAACAAAAAAGAAAACGAATGAAAGATGAAAGTACGTAAAGTAAATGCAAGTATTTAGAATGCCTCATACGTATGTCATATTGAAATTGCAAGCAATAATAAAATAAGCAATAAAAAACAAAGAAACAACAAAGTACAATCATGAAAACCTAAGGTACAACTATGTATGCATGATCATGAAATTTAAATAATGCAAATCAACAAAAATCGAAAGCACCAATGGAAAGGGCAATAAAAGTTGACGTGAAATTTAAAATCTTTTTGAAAAATAACTAGAAACAAAGAGTAGATCTAGGATTCAACATAAAACTATGCATGAAAATAAAAACCAAAATAAAGCATAGGAAATACTTAAATAAAAACGATCAAGGACCCGATCTATGATCAAGGTGTGTCACTCACCTAAATTCCATAAACCAAATCATAAATCTAACAACAAATCTAAGAGCTAAGACAAAATGCATAAATTGAAGAACAAGCATGAAATTGAAGAACAAGGAAAAAATTAAGAAAAACTTACTTGAATTAAGAAAAGGAATAATAAACTTAATGAAATTACAAACCAAATTAAATCCAAGTGATGGCTTGAGTTCTTCTTGAGCTTACAAACCCAAGGAAAAACTAGAAATTAAATCTAAGAACTAGAGAGAGAAATTAAATCTAAAACCCATGCATGAGTTGGGAGGAGAGTGAGTTATTTATACTAGGTTTTATTAAGGGTAAATGGGTTAAATATGCCCTTAAAAGCTTTGAATTTCCCATGTTTGACCAAGTGTGACCCGAAGTGGCTTTGCTATCCACTTGGCTAAGCTTTTTGGCATGGGTTGGCTTGATTTGGTTTGAGGCAAGGCGTGACTGGGCGGCATGGTCGGGCGTGTCTCGACAGAACTGGCGGATAGCGCGCAGCTCTCGGCAAGCGTCGTTGGCATGTCTCTACAGGACTGGGCAAGTGACGAGCGCAGGCGCTGGGCGCTGTCGGCAGGCTGTTGCGCGCGGGGCTGGCGCAGGCTGGCGCGCGCGGGCGTTGGGCGCTGGGGGCTGTTGAGCGGGCGTGCGGGGCTGGCTTGCCTTGGCGCGCGCGGCAGCTTGCGCCAAGGTCCGATTTACGAGCTAGTTTGTGGTGCGGATTTTGACGCATCCTGTCACGTCTTGGCGTGCCCAGACTCACTTTAGCTCGAGCCAAGGTTAGGCCAAGAACCAATTTCACCTCCTTTTTCGCTTTCTTGTCAGAATCTAGCAAAAATCACACCCATCCACAAATTAATTGAACCCATTTAACCAATTCAAGTATTAAATCCCAAACCCATGCATTTACTTTACGTACTTTAATTTTCTATTCGTTTTGTTTTTGTTTTATTAATCTAAAAACTCATTGATATACAAACACTTGAATTCCGATAATACCAAGCCATGAACCTTTTTACACCACTAAAGCTTTACACTTCAAAATGGCTCCGTTGCGACTCAGCTTGGTTAAGGTTTTTGATTTTTGCTTGTAGTTTATTTGAACTTTTAGCTTTCTTTTGTATTTGACGTTTTTCTTGAGTGTATGCATGGACGTCGAACTCTTGGGAATGATTTGGCTCCTTACATTTTGAATCCCGAGCGATTAAGGCATTTAAGATATGCCTTGGCTACTACTCAAGGCATGTCGAATAATCTTCCCAATACTGGCCCGTTTCTTACTTCCAACGGGAAATCTCCATGGGTCAATGATCCTCAAAGCTCTATTAATCTCGAGCCCGTTGTTCTTGTCGAGCCATCCACACTAAGTGACAAGCCTGGGCCTTCGATTCCAATCCAACGGGCCCTCACGACCATGATTTAGGAAATCAAGGGAGTAGTTTTACCACTCATGGACACGCCATAGGCCTACACCAAGGTACCACACCTCTTCCTAACTCTCCTAATGCTTTCATTTTCAATACTTATAGAAATGGAGGTTACATTCCTAACATGGGAGGGCATGGTTCAAACCATGTTGGGAATGGGAGGAATAGTAACGGTTTTGGCAACGTGGGAGGGCATGGTGCAAACCATGTTGGTATAGCGGCTTCATGGGTATGAATGGTCCTTATGGAGGTTATGGGGCTCCCAATCAATTCCCGGATATGTATAATGGTGTCTTTGTTAGTCTGAATTGCAATGTTGGTGGCCAAAATCCGAATCTCGGCCCGTATGGAGGTCCTCACGCTTATAATTTCAATCATGCTCCGAATTTGAATCTTAGTGGTAATGGTGGATGTCCGTGTTATGGAGGTACCAATAATAATGTTCTCAAGGGCACTCCAGATCCATTTGCGTTGCTTGGAGGTGTGAGCCCTAATGCCCAAAATGCTCCTCCCGTCTATGCTATGAGAGAGGTTAGCAAAGCCTTTGTGGGGGCGACTATTTCATCGTGCGTATTTGTAACGCCCAAATTTTTATTTCCTTATAATATTAAGCCCAATATTTCTTTTTATTTAAATTCTATTGTTTCAAGTCCACTAAGCCTATTATTCAAATTCAATTACATTATTTTTATTTTATTTTATTTTTACCAAAACCCAAATTTAAACAATATTATTTTTATAATTCTTATTTTACTAAAGCCCAAATTCAATAAATTTATTTTTTTATCAAAGCCTAATCCAAGCCCAATGACTTAGCTCAGTCCACCAAAACCACACCCTAACTTACCATAAATAATTCCTTGTCTTTGGTTTATAAACAAAAATCCTAATTTTCATCCAACATTCACAACATTTCTGCATACAGCCGTAGTCAAATAACAGGCAAAAAACCATTCTTTTATTCTAAAATATTTCAAAGAACACAACTGATTAATCCCAATTTCCGGCAGCCATCGTAACCGAACTGGCTACCGATTCCTAACCACGACAACCACCGACAGCCACAAAACACCGCCCAAATCGGACCCCTGTCCAACCTACGGCCCGACTTTCCTACGACGAATCTCCACCATCCACCCAACGAACACCGCAGCCACCCGAAACGATGTCATCCCAGTTACGGCCCGATCGAGACCCGACTGTGGGCTAGGGCACAGTCGGGCCGTATCACTTTTGCCAATTTCCAACCACCACCTTCACGGCCGATCCAAATCGCCGTCCGAGAGGCCACCACGACCACAACTTGTTTTCCAGCCCATCGCCGAGCCGCCACCATAGCCACGTCAAACCCCACACCACCGGATCACCTGCCGACTCCACGTCTGCAGCCGCCTTCACCACCGTGGTTCAGCCCCATCTCCATCATGTCGGCCCAAACGAAAAACTATCAAAACCACAAGTAGAAACACCACGAACCACTAACTTTGGCTCGTAAACCCGTACGTCTGGCTGGAACCCATCACAACCAGTCGCGGCCCGAAGTTAAGCCCGAATCGTCGCTGCTGCTGAGCCAGACCGCCG
>BMAC01000039.1:1247389-1267463 GCA_014905375.1 Phtheirospermum japonicum
ATATTTATATAATATGTTTGTGAGATTTTTTTGTCAATTTAAATGTGAATTTATATATTTTTGTTAATTTTAATTGTTAATTGCTTGTGATATATAAATTTATTGATTAGTGATAAAATTATTGAGTTTATATATTTGTGAATTTAAATGTCAATATTTATAAAATATGTTTGTGAATTTTTTTTTAGTCAATTTAAATGTAAATTTATATGTTTTTATTAATTTATATATTTTTGTTAACTTTAGTTGTTAATTGCTTGTTAAATTTAAATTTATTGATTAGTGATAAAATTATGTGAATATGTAACGCCCAAGTTTTTATTTCCTTATAATATTAAGCCCAATATTTTTTTTTATTTAAATTCTATTGTTTCAAGTCCACTAAGCCTATTATTCAAATTCAATTACATTATTTTTATTTTAATTTTACCAAAACCCAAATTCAATAACAATACTTTGTTTTACAAAAGGCCTAATCCAAGGCCCAATGACTTAACCCGGTTTCACCCAAGGCTACAACCCTAACTTTCTAAAAATACATCCATCTTTGGTTTTTAAAGAGAACACAAACCAGCCACATTTTTTTTTCATACGGCCGCAGGCAAATAACAAGTAAAACCCACTCTTGTTTTTCTAAAATTTTTCAAAGAACATAAGCGATTTAATCCCAATTTCCGGCAAGCCATCGTAACCGAATCTGGCTGCCGATTCCTAACCACGACAACCACCGACAGCCACCAAACACAACCCGCCCAAATCGGACCCCTGTCCAACCTACGGCCCAACTTTCCTACGACGAATCTCCACCTTCCACCCAACGAACACCGCAGCCACCCGAAATGACGTCATCCCAGTCACGGCCCGATCGAGACCCGACTGTGCCCGAGCCCAGTCGAGCCGTATCGCTTTCGCCAATTTCCAACCACCACCTTCACGGCCGATCCAAATCGCCGTCCGAGAGGCCACCACGACCACAACCTTTTTTCCAGCCCATCGCCGAGCCGCCACCATAGCCACGATACGATACCCCACACAGTCGCCGTCGACTTCGGGGAAGGAGCAGGGCCGCCCGGGCCCGAAGAAGACGGAGCCTGTCGCTGTTGCCGTTCGCCATTCGCCGGAGGCACCCCCGTGTTGCCGATTAAGCGAGGCGCTGTCACCTGAAGCCGCCGTCGGTTTTTGGAGAAGGCGGAGCCTGCTGTTCACCATTCACCACGCCCGCCGCCGTGGTGCTTGCACATAACCAGTCCAACTCAGCCGCATCCAAACCACGGCCGATTTCAATCGCCAAACCCACGCAATCGCCCGCCGATTGGGGCCACTGGAGCCTCTACGGATCGCCATCGCCGCCCTCCGCCGGTGCTTCGTTGCTTGTAGTTGCTTGCCGCCGCCTCCGCCCAACTGCCGAGCGCTGCCGCCTTAATTGCCGTCGCCTACCGTCGAGTGCTGGCCAAATTTTCTGATTTTTGGAGAAGAAGAAAAGAGGGGACAGACGGGTTTGGAAAGAAAAGGGGCTGGGTCTCCCCTTTTATACCAGGCCAAGTTTCCAAACTTCCCAGATTGACCCCAAAGCTTTTGTCCRAGTTCAATTGAGTCCCCAYTTTATCCAAACCTAAGATTCAGCCCCAAGTTTACAAGAAACTCCATTTRAMCCRAAAGAACTTTCAAGTTATCTTATTTRCACCCCTCCAATTTCAAGAACATTACCAAAAGCATCCATATCTACCATTTTATTTAAAATTCCATGGTCGGGCGTTCGAATCAAGGTTACGAATTCATTATCTTTTCAAATATTCCAAATTAATTTTTAAATCCAAGTTCTAAGTTAAACTATTATATTCAATGTAGGAAACGAGAGTTCTCAAAACTAGGATTTTCAAGCACAAGTATCTACATTCAATTTTCCACGAAACGCATTCAAAGGTAGGTGATTCTAAACTCTTTTCAAAACTATGTTTGTCTATGTTAAATGCAATTATATGAATTATCTATATCTCAATGCAACATTCCATAGTAGCTTTCGAGCTAAAACAATGATAGTGTGTTGTAGCCATTCATTTATGATTTATATGATTTCTTCTTAATATTGTCGAACGTGTTCTATGTTTGTCTATGTTAAATGCGATTGTATGAATTATCTATGTCTCAATGCAACATTCCATAGTAGCTTTCGGGCTAAAACAATAGTAGCTTTCGGGCTAAAATAACAGTAGCTTTCGAGCTAAATCTATGGTTGACCAACATCTATGAACGACTGACAGTGTGTTGTAGCTATTCATTTATGGTTTGTATGATTTGTGTTTAATATTGACAAACGAATCCCCACGGAGCGAGTTGAAATCTCACACCCATTTTTATCAAACTTTTCAGGTTGAGGAGTTGGATGTGGTACGAGGCGGTGGATGCGAAGATGTTATTTTCAATGCTATTTTATTTTCCTTCTAATGAATTGGTATCTTAATTATGTCAAATTACAAATAAAGTTTAAGACTTATGTTTCCGTTTAAGAATCCGTGAATAGTCGAGTTACTTTTATTTTGATTCATTAAGTGAATCTCTTCTTTTAAATAAATGTTTAAGTTTTATTCACGCTTCCACTCAATTTTTATTGTGATTGTGATTTATTGAAAACTCATGCCCTTATTTTTTTTAAAGTTTTGTTTATGAAAAATCAAATTTTACATTTTTCGAAAATTGGGGCGTGACAGTATCCCTTCCTCTTGAGGTTATGGCTATTGATATACGATCGTTCGATTTTGCTTGGATTCTGATATTTCATGGGTTTGCTAAAGAGGATCTTCTCTAATTCCTTCGACAGTTCTTGTGGCAAATCTTGAGTTTTCATCGTCCGAACATGATGAGTTTAGAGCATCTTCAACTCCGATGTTTTTCGTATGCTCTTTAAGATAAAGCGTTGTCATGGTTCATGAGTATTCCTTCAAACTCGATTTGTAAGAGGGATGAGCTTTCGGCGATATTTTTGGATCATTATTATTCTGATGAAAAGATGGACGAGTTGAGGATCAAGATTATCCCGTTTAAACAAATGAAGAATGAGTCATTTCACTCGTCTTGGGCTCATTTCCAAGATCTTCATTGCTTGGATGTTAAGTGGACCCCACCGAGCTCGACCCAAAACTCTCTTGGTTAAGGAAGCTTCAATTTCACCCTCCTTTACTTGATCTTCATTAATGCAATGAGGGTATTGTATGATTTAAGTGTGGGTGGGTAGGTGGTTAGGGTCCGGTTTCACAAAGCATGATTTGTCTTTATTAACTCGAGCCTTGGCAAAGTAACGCATTCTTGGCGAAGTGACGCTTACTAATTGCGGATTTATATGGTTGAGTCGTATTGTGTCTTGTGTGAGTTTATTACATTGTTGAGCAATCACCACATGCTTAGAAGTTTGAATAGTTTACTTACATATATATGCCCTATTGTGTAAGGAGTTGAATTTTTGTGCTTCCTCCAAAACCCGCCTATATATATATAATCAACATTTACTCGTGAAAAGCTTGCAAAGCTCTAAAAGCTCTTTTATTTTTGTCTTCCAAAACCTGGTGCAAACTAGTGAGTAGTCTTGTGTGAATTATCGGCTTTGCTTGCATTTTATGAAAATTACATTGAGGAGGCTTGATTTTGTTCGTACATGGTTGAGTTTGGAAATGACCTCGAGGCACATATATCACCTTTATTCTGGCCATATCCAAATATATAAGCTACTTAAATATCCCAAATGAGCCCCCTTGAGCCTATACCCTGTTTCTTGTTAGCCGAGCTCGATTTTAGCTCTTATATCTTCATAAATTATGAGGTGAGAGTGTATGTTGTTAGTTGACTAGAAATGTGAGTGAAATAAATTGTGGGTTTTGGGTTTTGAGTTTCTTATAAAAAAAGAAAAAGAAAAAATAAATAAATAAATAAAAAGTTCCAACACAAATCACGAAAAGTGATAAAGCGTGCGTTCAAGCAAAAATCCTATTGTTCAAAAAGGCTAAATCTAGTAAAAAGAAGTAAATTCAAAAGCTTCTAAGTGTAGTGAGATAAAAGTCGGAAAAGAGTGTATGTGTGCGAAAGGGTTTCGAATGAAAGTTTGGTAATTTGGGAAGGGTGAAGCAATCATAAGCTTCGAGTTCTAGAAGTTAGGGTTTCGTGTGTTACCGATCACGTTTGATCGTGTGCTAACCACTATATCCATATATTTCATACCTTACCAAAGAGATAACATTACAACCCGAAATAAAGACCTCTTTCGATTCTTGTTTTGGTCATGTACAATGAGCGATTTTGAGTTTATGATTTGTGAAATATTGACAAGGTGCATGCATTGTTCGACTTGAGCATGTACACATCCCATATAGCAAAACACTTAAGTGAATTAAGTGAACACCCTCAAAGTTCCATTTGTAAGGAAGTCATCGATTTGGTTTTCATTTGAGAAAGAGTAATACGAGCAATGCTCGGCGATAATGAGTTTATGCTGATACCTTTATCATTCTAATAAGGATAAATACAAGAAATTTTCTTTTTACGTAATTTTCATTGCATGTACATTCTCGATTCTTTTCGTTCTTCGAGGACGAACAAACTGATAAGTGTGGGGTGATTATTTTGCTTGTAATTTTGGTATTTTTCTTGTATTTTTAATTAGGGTTTAGTGTCGTTTATAGTGGTTTTGAGTCGAATTTTGTTAGGTTATTAGGTGGTTTTCTTGCTTTATTTCGAGTTTCTTTTTGATTTTATACTTGAATTGGTTAAATGGGTTCAATTAATTTGTGGATGGGTGTTATTCTTGCTAGATTTTGACAAGAAAGCGAAAAAGGAGGTGAAATTGGTCCTTGGCATAACCTTGGTTCGAGCCAAAGTGAGTCTGGGCACGCCAAGACATGCCATGATGCATCAAAATCCGCCGCCACAAAACTAACTCCAAAATGCCAAAACATTCTAGAATGGTCGTCAAGACGTGCCGAGCCGCACCAAGACTTGCCAACGGACATTGGTGCAAGTAGAAGTGTTGATGCGGTTGCGGTTAACCGGTTAACCGCCGGTTAATAACCGCTTGACGAGTTACGGTTAACCGTTGACCAACGGTTATGGTTAACCGTTGACGACGGTCAAGGTTAAAACTGTAACCGTCAACCGGTCGCCAGCGGTTTAGGTTACGGTTAACCTGACTGTCTAACCTTACATCTTTTTTTGGGTGTATAACTCAGTTGGTAGAGCATTGGGTTAAAGAAAAAAATCGCCGGCAGTTTAACCGCCAGGGTTGATAGCCGTTGATAATCAACGACTGAAATCAACTAGCCGTTGAAAATCAAAGGCTCTAATTCAAACCAAAAGTAGCCGTTGGCGGTTTAACCGCAGTTAACCGGTTTAACCGCCAATTATAACGGCTACTTTTTTGAATTTTTTTTAGAATTTGACACCTATAATACCCCACTCTCCAACACCAATACTCACACCAATTCATCTCTACTATTCTTATTCTTCTCTTATATTTTCAAGTTTAAAGTCAAGTTTCTAATTAGTGCAAGAAATAATATCAATAATATTTTTATTCTTCATAATCTCGTTTTACTTAATTCTCTTTTATATTATTACTATGGCAAGCTCTTTCGTAATGTCAATACCAACACTCCAACCTCTTCTCGTCAGGTCGAGGTCGAGGATCTCGACGATAATCTTCGGTTATTGCCGAAGATTATGTTTCCGACGAGATGACGGCGGAGGAAGTTCAGAACCTATATAATCAAATCAACTTCGAATCGCAAAATCAAACCAATTTTGAAAAGGATTTACCTAGCTCCGATGGAGCCGAACCGCCGGCCGCCGTCAATTTGAATGAAGATGAGGAGGGAGCGGATTATATGCCACCACTTCAATTGAAACCGAGGTAATTTGTTTCTCCCATCTTCCGATTACATTTCACAAAAAAAAGATCAACGGCGAATCTCGAATGCAATGCAATTATTGCAACTCTCATTATGCCTACGGTTCTAAAAATAATAGAGGATACGGGTCGCTCAAATACCACATGAAGAAGAAGCATCCCGACAAGTATGGCGTGGAAAGCTCTCAAGCACAACTAAACTTCTCATCTTCATCTACCTCCGGCGCCGGGACCGGCGGCCAAGGTACGAGTTCTTCTAGTTTATTTCAATATACCGAAAGTGGTCATGGAAAGTTTCTTGCAAAATTTGTTTCCATTATGAGTCTTCCTTTTATATATATATAAATAAAAAGGAGAACAACAAATAAACTCCAACACAATCACGAAAAGTGATAAAGTGTGCGTTTAAGTGAAAAGCCTAATTCTTAAAAGGCTAAGTTTAGTAAAAAGAAAAAAATTCAAAAGCTTCTAAGTGTAGTGAGATAAAAGTCGGAAAAGAGTGTATGTGTGCGAAAGGGTTTCGAATGAAAGTTTGGTAATTTGGGAAGGGTGAAGCAATCATAAGCTTCGAGTTCTAGAAGTTAGGGTTTCGTGTGTTACCGATCACGTTTGATCGTGTGCTAACCACTATATCCATATATTTCATACCTTACCAAAGAGATAACATTACAACCCGAAATAAAGACCTCTTTCGATTCTTGTTTGGTCATGTACAATGAGCGATTTTGAGTTTATGATTTGTGAAATATTGACAAGGTGCATGCATTGTTCGACTTGAGCATGTACACATCCCATATAGCAAAACACTTAAGTGAATTAAGTGAACACCCTCAAAGTTCCATTTGTAAGGAAGTCATCGATTTGGTTTTCATTTGAGAAAGAGTAATACGAGCAATGCTCGGCGATAATGAGTTTATGCTGATACCTTTATCATTCTAATAAGGATAAATACAAGAAATTTTCTTTTTACGTAATTTTCATTGCATGTACATTCTCGATTCTTTTCGTTCTTCGAGGACGAACAAACTGATAAGTGTGGGGTGATTATTTTGCTTGTAATTTTGGTATTTTTCTTGTATTTTTAATTAGGGTTTAGTGTCGTTTATAGTGGTTTTGAGTCGAATTTTGTTAGGTTATTAGGTGGTTTTCTTGCTTTATTTCGAGTTTCTTTTTGATTTTATACTTGAATTGGTTAAATGGGTTCAATTAATTTGTGGATGGGTGTTATTCTTGCTAGATTTTGACAAGAAAGCGAAAAAGGAGGTGAAATTGGTCCTTGGCATAACCTTGGTTCGAGCCAAAGTGAGTCTGGGCACGCCAAGACATGCCATGATGCATCAAAATCCGCGCCACAAACTAACTCCAAAATGCCAAAACATTCTAGAATGGTCGTCAAGACGTGCCGAGCCGCACCAAGACTTGCCAACCGGACATTGGTGCAAGTAGAAGTGTTGATGCGGTTGCGGTTAACCGGTTAACCGCCGGTTAATAACCGCTTGACGAGTTACGGTTAACCGTTGACCAACGGTTATGGTTAACCGTTGACCGACGGTCAAGGTTAAAACTGTAACCGTCAACCGGTCGCCAGCGGTTAGGTTACGGTTAACCTGACTGTCTAACCTTACATCTTTTTTTGGGTGTATAACTCAGTTGGTAGAGCATTGGGTTAAAGAAAAAAATCGCCGGCAGTTTAACCGCCAGGGTTGATAGCCGTTGATAATCAACGACTGAAATCAACTAGCCGTTGAAAATCAAAGGCTCTAATTCAAACCAAAAGTAGCCGTTGGCGGTTTAACCGCAGTTAACCGGTTTAACCGCCAATTATAACGGCTACTTTTTTGAATTTTTTTTAGAATTTGACACCTATAATACCCCACTCTCCAACACCAATACTCACACCAATTCATCTCTACTATTCTTATTCTTCTCTTATATTTTCAAGTTTAAAGTCAAGTTTCTAATTAGTGCAAGAAATAATATCAATAATATTTTTATTCTTCATAATCTCGTTTTACTTAATTCTCTTTTATATTATTACTATGGCAAGCTCTTTCGTAATGTCAATACCAACACTCCAGTCTCTTCTCGTCAAGGTCGAGGGTCGAGGATCTCGACGATAATCTACGATTATTGCCGAAGATTATGTTTCCGACGAGATGATGGCGGAGGAAGTTCAGAACCTATATAATCAAATCAACTTCGAATCGCAAAATCAAACCAATTTTGAAAAGGATTTACCTAGCTCCGATGGAGCCGAACCGCCGGCCGCCGTCAATTTGAATGAAGATGAGGAGGGAGCGGATTATATGCCACCACTTCAATTGAAACCGAGGTAATTTGTTTCTCCCATCTTCCGATTACATTTCACAAAAAAAAGATCAACGGCGAATCTCGAATGCAATGCAATTATTGCAACTCTCATTATGCCTACGGTTCTAAAAATAATAGAGGATACGGGTCGCTCAAATACCACATGAAGAAGAAGCATCCCGACAAGTATGGCGTGGAAAGCTCTCAAGCACAACTAAACTTCTCATCTTCATCTACCTCCGGCGCCGGGACCGGCGGCCAAGGTACGAGTTCTTCTAGTTTATTTCAATATACCGAAAGTGGTCATGGAAAGTTTCTTGCAAAATTTGTTTCCATTATGAGTCTTCCTTTTAACCATGCGCATAGTAATCATTATGAAGATTATACTAGGGGTGCCTTTAATCCATATAGCACTAGGTTTTCACGAAATAAACTGACTCGCGATATTGAGAAAATGGCTTGTGAGTATCAATTGAATTTGATTTCAATATTTGATAGTTTGCGTCATAGTGTCTCTATATGTTCGGATATTTGGACGGATTCCTTTCATAATCATAATTACATGGGAATTACTTGTCATTGGATTGATAATTATTGGACTTTGCAAAAACGTTTAATTGCATATAAAAAGTTTGATAGTCAACATACGACGGTGAATATTTCGCACAACTGTTTTGTCCGAGTATCATTTAGGTAACAAAAAATTTTCAATTTCATTTGATAATGTCGCCCCTAATTCGGCTAGTTTAAATTTGTTAAAAACTTTTTGTCAACCTGCTATTGACGGCAAATTTTTTCATGTTAGATGAATTTGTCATATTTTAAATTTATGTGTTCAAGATGGTTTAACTCTTTTTAAATCTAAAACTAAACCGATTAGGAGTGTTATATATTATCTACGTTCCCATGATTCGCTTCAAAAAAAATGGCAAAAATTTTGCCGAACCAATGATTTGCATCCAAAAAAAATTTCAAACGATGTGCCAAATCGTTTGAACTCTACTTATTAATTGCTTAATGATTCATATCAATATAGAGATGCATTGTGTGCATTTCTTGGTAATCAAGATGTCGATTTCGTTTTATTTTCGCATATGTGGGATGATTTTTATAATATGATGTCCCTTTTAATACTTTTAAAGACGCCACCGTGACTTTATCCGGTGTTTATTATCCTACCTCTTCACTACTTGTTGATCAATGTATTCAAATTGTAATTCGACCTCTTCCAACATTTTTCATATTCATCATCAGTTATCAAAATGGCTTCTTGAGGTATAATTTCGCCATATTTCTTCACAAACTCAGTCAGTATCATTTGCAAAATTACTAGATAATATTTGATCCATCCATTCAACATTTGAAAATATCACCGAGCATGTGCGTATTTACACGTGTCTTGTAATTCGACCAACAATCAAGATACGATCAATCGATCAACTTGTTTGGTTGGAAAAACGAAGCGAATAAGCATCATGATTTTGTGAAGGTGGCACGGGGTGCATCTCGATGTCATAGAACTGCGAGAATCGGGTGTTGATCGGTAAATACGCGTGTTCTATTTTTTTGATTTTTTTTTAAATTTAAAAAAAAACGAGGGGATGTATTTCCCCTCGGGATTTCCAAGGGAACTCTATGCCCTCGTAATATACATATACATACTTATGTTATATATATAATAATTATATTATACATATATATATTATAAATATATTATAATTAATATCATATATATTATTATATTACATTTATATAATTTAAATATAATATAATATATGTTTAACATATAAATATATTTATATATAATATAAAAGTAATACACACACACACACACACACACACACACACATATATATATATATATATATATATATATAAGTGTGTGTGTGTGTTAAATGTACTATATTATTTATTATAATTATAAATATTAAACATTATGTTATATATAAATATATATATATATATATATTATATACATATAAACATATATATATTATAATTATATTTATATATATATGTATGTGTATATATATATATATATATAAAATAATAATTAGTATTTAATAAAATATAGATTATTAAATAATGATATACATTAATAAAATATATAAAGAATAACAAAAAATTATATAAAGAATTAATAAAAAATCATAAATAATAAGTTAAAATCATAAAATTTAATTTACCGACGGAGTAATTTCCTTTAGTAATTAAATAATTAGATATAATAAAAGTGTGGTTACCGACGAAAATATCCTTTGGTAATAAATAAAATTAAATACATATTAAATAATTAAATTGAACGATGTTAATTTCCGTTGGCATTCTATCAGTAAATAAAGAAAAATTGTCGGGAATCCGTATTTACCGACGAAAAATGTCGTCAGTAATTTTCGTCGGTTTAATCGTATTTTTCTGTAGTGGTTCAACAATCACCACTATTCATTTTCGTCACCTTATATATAAAACTCCACTTGATATCTCAATTCAATCATTCGCATAAATCGATCATGGATTAAGAATTATAATCAGAATTCAAACCAAAGTTCATATGTCAATTTTTTTTTTTTTGGGAATGAAGAGAAGAAGAATAAGTATAAACCGAAAATAATTTTGGGAAGATTTATAGGACAAAGATATAAAGTAAAAAGAAAGAGATTGGTATAGGTAAAAACCAACGTTTAAAACACGTATCACACAATGCGTTGCATTTTGATCCCAACATCGCGTAGCGTAAATAGCGTTTTGTATTGCGTAACACGTTATTTTAATATTAAAAATAATTATATAATTTTTGTGAGTTATTTTTAATATAAAAATAATTATTTTTTTCTCGAAAATATAACTTATTATATAATCTCAACAATTAAAGTATAAGGTCCGACAAGTATCAAACCAAAATCTATATATATATAAAAAGGCTAGCGTTTCTAAAAATGTTTCTCAAAATTTTCCCTCCAAAACGACATGCTAAAAATAGTAGTCAGTTTTAATTAATTAATATATAAAAGTTATGTATTTATGTCTATATTTAAGTTATTAATAACATACTTATTAAACCTTAGATATATATATATATATTTCTGGATAATATTTAAATCTTAGATTTGACTTATATATAGTATATGAATTCACATATATAATTATCCAACTAAAACCTGCCATTAAAACAATCATTACCAAATGTATACATATCTAATTAATTATAGAGTTGATACTGTAAATTAAAGTTAATATCTATTATTATTATCTATCGCACTAATTTATTTATGACTTGCATAAAAATATTTTTAATACATTTATATTCTTATATACAATAAGTAAAATTTTAAATTCAAATTATGACAAAATGAAATTACAATTAATAAATCATACAAATATCTATAACTATATACTAAGCGAGTAGTATAAAAAAAATATTTTCAATATTATTATCACTATTGAATACATGGTTACCATTTTATATATATAGCAAGATTTCTTCCAATGATATTTATATACTACTGGCAAAAATTTTCTCTACATTGCTAAGAAATAGTTATAGAACTATGTTCTAATTTATATTTATGCATGAATAATGTACTTAACGTTAAACGCATGATCAAAATTTTTTATAAAAGTTTTGACTACAAATTGATTCATATTAGTTTCTAATTGATTTAGATTAGGTCCTAAAGTTAGTTTTAAATCATATATTGCATATGACAATATAGTTAGATAATTTCAAAATAGAAGATCAATACGAAAATTTTTATATAATATTTAATTTAAAATGTTGTAATATCCCAAAATTTCAATATAACTAAAATAAATAATTATTATTAAGAGCTTTCATAAATAATTATTTACTTTCTATTAAGTGACCTAATATATGATTTAGCCTTCATAAATAACTATTTGGTTAAGTGTATGTGTGTTTAATCATATTTTAAATAAAAAGTAACAATTTAAATTATCCTTATATAAAATATATTCATCCTAAACATCAAAATGGTAAACTAAGAATTATATCCTCCATCAAATATTATTTATTCAAAATTAAATAATATAAAATAACCTTCATAAATTAATTATTTTGAATATGGTAAATCCAATTAGATTAATCATATTTGTTATCTAAATGGTGAAGCTTGAGCAATTTAAAATAGATAAATATTCCACTAAAAATATAATAATCTATACTAATTATAATTGAATTAAATGAAAAGACATAATCCCTGGTCAACTATAATTTAAAGCTTCGCACCCAAAAAATAAAGTAAATAAATATTACCGTAATCAATTTATTTCTAATGTTCAACTATTTTTTAATGAAAAAATAAAGTGACCAATAGTTATGTATTGCCGCAAATAATCATTAAAATTCAAATCTTTATATATATAACAATGAAGAATTTAGTACTTTGTATACACGCTTTTCTTATAGGTGTGTCATTCTATTAATAGAGATATTATCTAATGAGCAAATAAATTGATCTTTTAATTAATAATTACAATATATGATGAAAAGTAATAAATAGGTATGATTTTATTTTTTATAAAATTGATCATGTTGTTTATATTTCTACATAATTAATTGATTGTTCATTTGATACGGACTTGACGATGTGGATATTTTCTCCTTACCATTAGTAATGTTAGTGGATCACCTACATGAACTTACCTCAACAATCTCGAAAAGGAAAATCTTCAGTTAAAACCATAAAATAATTTACCGGTATAGAAAGGTAATTTTATGTGATTATTTTTAAGAATAATTGTTATGAGATTTAAATAATATTTAACAAAATATAATCTTTAAGTTAACCATAAAATAACTTTAACATTACGTAGAAATAATTTTATGTGATCATCCTTGGACATAATTATTATGGGTTTTAAATTATTTTTATTAGTTTGACATTGAATGTATTTTAGGTGTGTGTTTTTTTTTTCTCCCTGCACGAGAATAGCTTGAATGAGTTTAACAGCAACTCATTTTAATATTTGTTGAATATTGTTGTTATTTATTATTTTAGCATAATTGATTTTTTTCTCCTTAGTGTTTTAATTCTAATATTTCATGTTCCACATATGGATATCACTTAGTTTTGTACACTTTAATTATTAGAAACATAGGCTAATACTAGAAAATGACTTCTATTTATAATTTAAGATGATTAAACCATTCAAGTATGAGAGGGTGAATGATTCAGAAGAACTAATTGAAAATTATTTTTATATTTAATATGATTCTTAATAATAATATTTTGATAAATTAAAAAAGAATCAAAAAACATATAATTACCGATCAATTAGTATTTTTAGTGATTCTAATAAGGAAATCAACTACGTGGTATCTTTAAAAAACAACGAGATTTCATTAATTACGTATGCAATTAAATAATTCAATTAATCTATATAGTATAACAAAATATCGATCTTATCATATATACTATTAATATTACACGATACATGTGAATAAAAATATGTTTGATGATAATTATATATTAAAACAAAATGAACTACATTTTAAATACGTAAAATGACATTATAAGGTTTATTTTAATGTTATTATATTTTTTATTATTTTTTATTCTCAAAATACGAGGGGACGAAATTCTCCTCGATAAAATATCGAGGACATTGAGTTCCCTTAATATCACTGAGGGGAATTATTTCCCTTCAGTACTTCACCGAGGGAATCATCTCCTCTTGGTATTTTGAAATTAAAAAAAGAAAGAAAAAAAATATAATTATCAATCAATTGGTAATTTTTATGATACTAAAATAAGAAAAGCAACCACGTGATATCTTAAAAAAAATAATGAGACTTCATTAATTACGTATGTAATTGAATAACTCGATCGATCTGTATAGTATAACAATAGATCGATCGTATCATATTATTAATATTACACGATACATGCCAATAAATATAAGTTCGATGATAATTATATATTAAAATCATGTGAATTACATTTTAAATTTAAAGTATGAAATTATAGTGTTTATTTTGATTTTATATAAAAAAAATATTTTTTAATTTTCAAAAATACCGAGGGGACATAATTCTCCTCGGTAATGCCGAGTGCATTTTTTTTATCCTCAATAATATTTCTTTTTCATAATTTGTTGAGGCGTCAAATACCCTCGGTATTACTGAGGGCGTAAACCGAGGGCATTTTATTCCCCTATGTACTTTCGAGGGTTTTATATTCCCCTCTGTATTATCGAAAGATTTTTTTCGCTCTGTATATTTTCTCTCGAAAAATCTTCGACATTACTTTCGATAACAATGATGGTAAATGTTGGCGCCGATTTACTGAAGGTTTTACCGAGAGTGTCGTTAATGAAGGTTTGATCCATCGGTAAAAATCTCTCGATATTACTGAGGGTAAATATGTTTGGTAATCCATTATTATTATTATTATTATTATAAATTTTACTTCATATTTATTATATTTTTAATTTATAATAGTATAAACAATACAAATTGAGATTACTAATAGCCAAATAATTAAGACATCAAATTTATGATTTATAATCTTGTATGCAAAACTACAAATAGACATACTATTTTACGAGTCACCAATCGAAAATTGGTGGGAATGACAACTCTACGAATATAATAACAAATATATTATATACCAAAAAATATCAAATAATACATACTTAGTGATTTAATTGATTAGAATCAATAATAACACTAATATTCAATTTATATATTTATGCACCATGAGATCCGTGCATCGCACGGGTACAAAGTACTAGTTATAATTCATAAAATATAATAGAAAACAACAAATAATATAGAACTAAATGATAATATGTAATAAAATGTTAAAATTTTGTAAGAATATATAGAAAGAAGAAGTCAAATTGATCATCAAATAATATAAATTGAAAAAAAAATGTATCAGAGAATTAATAAAAAACACCGGTTAAAGTCGTAGAGACAGATAAAGAAAATACATTTATTAGTAAAAATAAAAAATCGTATAGGAAGATAAAATAAAACTCATACAAACACGTGTAAGCATGAGATTGTAATCTATTAGTAATATAGTGTCGATTAAAACAAATTGGCATCAAATAACTAGTTAAAAACAACAGTCATTAACAAATTGGCATCAAATAATTAGTTAAAAACACTAGTAACGAAAGCTCTATTTTTATTTTTATATTTATACTAAAATACGATCAATTACATAATATAAATAAAAAAATTAATGTAAAATTTTTTTTTAAACAAGCTATTAATTTCGGAGGCATGAGAAGAAATAGGGAAAAGAAATTGAAGGGCCAAAATTAACACAAACATGTACAATCAGTAATATATGATTAATAATATAGGGTGGATTACATGGGGACAATATACCATGGACTCAGGTGCATCACAAGTAATTGAAATTCTAAATCTAAATTTTAAAATCCTAAAATTAAAAAAATAAACCTAAAACAAAAAATTAAACCCTAAAAATAGAAAATTAATCTCTAAAATAAAAAACTAAACCCTAAAATTGAATATTAAACTCTAAATCCTAAATTTCTATCGCATATCATCACATATAACTAACACATATCATCATATATAACTGGTAGAATGATAGAAATAAAATGGAAAATTAAATTAAATAAAAAATTAAACCTTAAAATGAAATATTAAACCCTAAAAATGTAAAACTAAACTCTAAATTTTTGACACATATCATCACGTATAACTACCATATATCATTACGTATAACTGTCAGATATCATCACGTGTAACTATCAGATATTATCACGTAAAATAGGGTACACCTGGCAAGTTATACCCAAGTCCACCTAATAAATTGCCAGATGCTCACTAATATACAATTTATTTAATTGTATCTATAAACCAAATTTTTTCTACTAGAATAACTTTTTCTTTATTATTCTATTGTCAAACAAAATAAAATGAGGTGAAAGGATATTGTTTTTTCATTTAAAAAAAACTTGTATAATAAAACCCATATTTCACCCAGAACCTTTATAAAATCTTCACACATGCATTAGCAAATAAGCCGACATCCTAAAGCCACGTCACTAGTTATTAAACGACACGTGGTTCAAAGCAAAGACTTGTAGACACGTGTGTAGCCCTGGAACCGCCATCTCCATGCAAAGCTGGCCGATTACTTCACCCCTTCTCCATTTTTTATTACTCTATAACGTAGAAACTGCTTTTGTTCTTATCCTCGAGGCTCCACTCTCGATACATATATATAATCCTCAGCGGTTTCTGATAAGTCATTCAAAACACAAACACAGCAGAGAGAAAAAGTAGTATAATTCTAAAGAAAATGGAAGCACAATTACAGCGCCCTTCGCACGACCAATATCAACTATACGAACAGGCTCCTCATGATACTACTGGCTTACACTCTGGTTAGACTGAATCTCAGATTCTACTTACTATTCTGAACCTCACAATTAATATTGCTGTGTATAAGACTTCTTTTTTTTTTTTTTTTAAATTTAATTTATTTCGTAATTTGGGATTGTTTTCGTTTCAAGTGATCGGTGGGGAAGGTGATCAAGGAGAGCATAATCACCCCGGGGAGAAAAAATCGGTGCTGAAGAAGGTGAAGGACAAGGCTAAGAAAATCAAGGATACGATCAAAAAGCACGGCCAAGGCCACGAACATGATTATCGCCACGATCAGATTTCTGAGGAGGAAGAAGATGATGATGATGAAGTCCATGGTGCACCAAGTTCGTTTTCTTATGCTTTATTTCACTTTGCTAAAAAAAAAAAATCCTCTTTCTCTCTTCAGTTATAATTGCTTAAATAATTGTTTTCGTGTTTATAGTGTATGATCAATCTTCAGTCATACCCGGCACAAATCTACCCATCCAATCCGATGCTGTTAACTTGGAAAAGCCAACCGATACACGCGAAGATCGGTACAATCCTAATGTGATCAGAAATGAAGTGTCGAAAATGGAGATTGATTTTGAAAGGCCATCAGTGGAGGCCCGTAGGCCCGACTTTGAGAGTCTTCCTGAGAGTAAGCCCGATGCAACTTTCATGGAAGAAGCAAAGGTGGCAGAACCAATGGTTCAGATCAACCCACTGATGGGCCTAGAGGAAGATCCTCATTTCCCCAAGAGCCATCCCGCCAAAATTCCTCCTTCAAATTATCAAGCCAAAGTAGCTGATCCTACAGGTCATGGTAAATAAATTTAATTTGTTTTTTTTAATTTTATTTCAATTAACGGAAAAAATAAAAATTGATCCGAGTATTGTGAAAGTACAGATGGCAAGGAAGCAGATGTTGCTCCACTCCTTGAACGCCTGGATAATTTTCACATCCATGACAAATCTCAATCGAACCCCGTGTCAGAACAGAAGCCACACGATCAGATTGCTCCCCAATCAACTCCCACCGTAGATCAGCTTACCCCAGAGTCAAACCCAGTCAACCCCTCCAAAATTCCCGAATCCTCGGAAAGGTTCGATCAAGCCAAGCTCGATTCAACGCCGCGCGACACTGTAGCTGGGAAGATATCTTCGGCCACGTCAGCAATAGCCGGCAAAGCTGTCTCCGCCAAGGACATGGTCGCCGACGTGACCCAAATGGCAACGGACTACGGGCACAAAGTCGCGGAGAAATTGGCTGGCGCTGGGAGTGCGGTGATGTCGAGTGTCCAGCGAGGCGGAGGAGATACGGCGGCGGAGAGAGGGAGCGATAGAGGTGTTTCCGTGAGGGAGTACCTGGCGGAGAAATTGAGGCCCGGGGAAGAGGACAAGGCGTTGTCTGAGGCTATCACGGGGAGATTTTACAAGAAAAAGGAGGGAATGAAGCCAGCGGGGCGGGTCATGGAGGCTGAGGTGGCGGCGGCGCGTTTTGGCACGGCTAAGGAGGCGAGTGGGTGGTAGTACTGAGAGATCAGCGGGCGGCGGAGTTTGTGGATCGGCTTAAAGGCGCTGTGGGGTCGTGGCTTGGCAAGAGTAAGTGGGATTGGGCTGTCTGACGGTGAGTGTGTTATTTTTCAATCCGCTATATATAGTCAAAACATATAAATTTTGATCTAGAGAATTATATATGTGATTTTTGAGTACAGATGTTTTTTTGTTTTTTTTTTGGGAAATGTAATTTTGGTTAATGTAGGTTCGGTACCGGTGGTCAAGGAAGAAATTGAGAGTCAGCCGAGGGTGCAGGGATCGAGCAATTGACTTTTGGACGATTGGGAAATGTTGTTTATGGTTCCTTAGTGTTGTTTTGCAATTGAGTGTGTGCTTGTTTCTACTAATGTTTGCGTACTCTGTAAATATTCAAAAAGAAAAAAATGTCACTCCCGAGTAAGCTTTTGGCATAATCAGAGATTGATGATGCTTGTTAACTCTATTCACAACTTGATCCAATATGAAAAGAGGAGTATTGAAAAGATAGAAGTGAAGTAAGTGTTGAAAAACTCGTGAAACCAAGAATTTAGAGATTTTCAATCTGAAAACTAAGAAGGCGTTGTATGATGTTCTCATATAATGTTATCTTATATTTATACTCTAGATATATATAAGAAAAAGGTTAGACTGTTCAAGGACCAAAATAATTTTGGCCAAATATTTTATTAATGTAACATAGATAATTAAATTTAAATTAATTTAATTAAATAATTTTTATCAAATAATAATTTATATTATAATTATTAATAAGTAAATATTAAGATTCTCAATTGAATGTTTTATTATTTTTTTGATATACTTTTAAATTGAAAAAATAATTACACAGTGTGGCCCTATGAATCTTAAAGTATGACATCAATTTATGATATAATCAAGATTTTTTGACGATTTAGTTTGAGAAACTCGATATATAATACAAGCACTTGAACTCAACAAATTATAATATCACTACATGCAAACGGGTTAACTATGCTGATGGGTGGTGGACGTTGGCGAAAATTCCGTCAGCGAACTATCTGCGACAGACTATCATCGTTGTCTAATCTCATTATTTGGCAATAAATTTGCTGAGGGAAAATTTCATTTTTGGTAAATTATGTTGGCCACTTTTCAAAAAAGGTACGTGATGTTGGTCACCATCAAAGTACATTCACTAAGTTGGCAAATTCATCAAATATGGTACATTTTATCACAATTGCTGACGTTTCAAAAAAGGTACGTGATGTTGGTCACCATCAAAGTACATCCACTAAGTTGGCAAATTCATCAAATATGGTACATTTTTATCACAATTGCTGACGTGGCGAGATTATTTATTTTCTTATCATTTTTTATTTAATTTTAAATATTAAATAACATGAAAAAATCAATTTTACCCTTCTTGTTATTTTTTTTTCCTTTATTTCTTTCTTTCCTTTATCTGTCTACCAGAACTACCCTTCCATTTTCAAATTCAGGCATTTTTACATTCACCTGCATATGGTTTGATCAGCCCTAAGAACTTTGTTCAAAAATCTCAATCGCTTTTCCGTGATCTATGTTCATGAAACTCACCTAATTTTTTTATTTTAAAAAGATTTCCCCATAAATGAACATCATACAAGATTTACTAAACTAATAACGAGACTCATAATGATTATGTTGTTAATCTGTAGACAAGTTTTTTTTTTTTTTTTTAATAATTCAAATATGATTTACTTGGATATAAGTTTCGAGATTCATTGAACAATTCTATCTAGACTTCACATCGCCCAGATCCAAAGTATTTAATTTTTTATCTTAGATTCAATATGAAAAAAATTAATTTATTCAACTCAAAGTGGAATCAAGCAAGAAACAGAAAATTGGAACAAAAAATCAGAAAAGACATTATAATGACATTCTGATTTACAGCCATTACCAGAACAGGAAAACAAAATTAAAACCGCAATCCTCATCCTGATTGTTATGCTGAACAACAA
>BMAC01000039.1:1274852-1315399 GCA_014905375.1 Phtheirospermum japonicum
AAGCAGTGCGTCGATCGACAGAACTAGGATCGACGCAACAGAACATTTGTATCGACGGTGCGTCAGTCGACGTAAGCTAGGCTGTGGCAGCTAGTGTCAGCATGACTCGGACACTGGTTAACCCAGTGTCAGACTGGTACCCAGTGTCAGCACAACACATTGCTTATCCAATTTTCGTCTTCTCTAGCTATAACACCAAAATAAAAGAAAATTAGATTATTTCATATAAAATAAAGTAAAAATACATTAAACACCAAACGAGACGAAAAACATCAAAAGGAAAAAAAAATGATAAAAAGATAAACCTAAAACACGTAAAAGCACACAACACACGATGCAAAAATACACGAAAATCACATACAAATATGTACAAATCAARTCCCCCACACTTAGCTTTTTGCTTGTCCTCAAGCAAAATCTAATCTAGACGTAGACAAGGAAAAGCTAATTACCCGATGACTTAATTACTAATGTATCCATATGATTCAAGAAGTTAATGCATTAGATCGACTAAAAACTCAACTAAAAGGACGACACGATAACGTTGAGATAAGAGATTTAGACTAACTTGCGAACACCTAAAAGTAACGAGCTGACCTCCATGCACGTCACCTATCCATGCCTCGGCCAAAGTCTATCACTGCTCAAACCGCCAAATCGTCACCCGACTAGCCCAGTCATCAATACACCTCTTTAACAATACAATCTAAGAAATAAAAATAAGAACTCAACTTGTACAAGGTTTTCTCTTCTTGTACTTATTCTTTCTTTTTCTTTTCTTTTTTTTATTTTTCTTTTCTTTTCTCCTTTTTTTTAATAAGTACCCATAAAGATGAGGTACCAAACGAGCATAATATACATAAATCACAAACGAGAGTTCATTAAGTCCAACCTTACGTTGCTAAGTGCAACTGATAACATTCTTCAATATCGCACATGGAGTATTAACGTCTCCAAAATAAAAATAAAAATTACATAAAATCCTGTAGAGGGTATCGGAAAACGGGGCTAGTAGAGAGTATTCGACTCTTAAGAACAAAACATGAATAGAACAAAGGGCAAGACACTTCATAGATTATTTACACTTCATTCCTCACAATTACACTATTGTTCGAACGGAAGTCTAAATATCCTAACCAAAGCATCTAACCACGTCACTTCGTCAAGGTTCCAGTCAATATCAATACACACAACTCAAATCAGCCACAAGCAAGCATACAAAAATTTACTAACCAAACCAAGGACAAACCCCCCCACACTTAAACCATACAATGTCCATATTGTATAAAATGACATAATAAGCAAGGTATGGTAAAAGGAAAAAAAAAGAGAGATACGTCCCTAAAATCGTGCTTGTGATAGAGTCGAGCATCCAAGACCATCCAACGGGCTTTAAAGTCGAGGGGAACCTGAAACGAAAAGAAACAAAAACACACAAAAGCAAATAACGTTAAAAGTCTTACCTCCCAAGAAGCGCTTAATTTAACTTCTCTAGCTTGACGACGTCCACGGTCGATGTCATCTCAGGTCTAAAAATAGATGACGGTCGTGCCACGCCTTGGTATTCTCTAAAATAAAGAATTGGCGATGATAATCACCAAGGCGCGCATAAAAAGCACAACCCGAGATACATAACACTCCAACTAGCTTCGGAGGTCGGAACCGCGAGTAATCGATCACCTCGAATATATCAAAAAATAATGGGCACACGGGGTGATCCTCGATCAAAGGAAGACTTAGAAAATCTTTCGAGCACCTGAATCGTCTATCAACCAACCCGTGCTCTGTCATTCCCTTGATCACCGCCTCAATGCCCTCAAAGTCATGAAAAGTCAGATTTGGACTTAAAAGAGGGCAAACGGGCTCCTTCTCAACTATCTCATCAAACACCTCCTTCTCATGTTTGTACAAAGAATCAAGCGGCACGGCATGAGATTCAATAAATTCACCCGAAAACAACTCTCCCACACAGTCGTGTATATAATTCTCAAAAATCACGGGAGAGACAATGCTAACTTCCACCTCTTTCTTCTCACCCAAAAATCTCACATCTTCGCACACCTCATTTAAAACATCATCAAAGCTGGAATTGCCATCAACAAAGGTGTAATTTTTCATATCAAAGACGGGTAACTCCTCATGACAAGGTTGGTCTACCTCGTACACCTTGTTGTCAAATTGCTCTAATTGAATATCGAGGCGTTCTATGCGTTCATTCCATACATTCTATGTGTTCATCCATACGTCTAGTCGCTTCCACAATCTCGGCTAAAAGATCTTGAGAACAGTGACAGAATGATCGCCGCTCGAAATATACGCATTGGATGTGGGCGGAGTGTAAATTTCGTAGCTCGGAGAATAAAAATCTTGAAACGTAGGAGCATACGAGTTCGCGTTCGGATAGGGCAGGACAAATTGAGCATAAGAATCTTCAAGACCCGGATCATAATACCCATGAGATGGTTCATAAGAATCCATGCTCGGATTACAGCAATATGAAGGACATGGGCCGGAATAGTTAAAATCATGGGCCCATTCTCGACCGCTCGGAGCATACAGGTCATAATGTGGCGGAGAAACTTGATAATCGTAAGTTGGAGCGCAAATGTCATCATATGGCGAACTAACTTGATATTCCGCCATCTTTAATCAATTATCTCAAATCGTCGAGGAATCGGCTACAAGCACAATACTCAACAAACGAGATTAAGCGTACCAGAAAGAACAAAAAGAAACAAAAATAAAAATCAACAACAAACACTACACAAATAAACAAATAAAAGCAAACACCAAAAATCGTAGCCTTTAGCCTTCCCCGGCAACGGCGCCAAATTTTGAATCGAACTTTTTTGCGTTTAAAAATGAAAAGCTCGTCCGCAAGAGAATGGAGCTATTGTAGGCGATAAGTTGACTCGAGTCGAATCACAAGGAAAACTAATCGAAAACTATTTCGGTGTTCGATTTTACGCACATAGAAACAAAAATAAAAACTAAACTAAAAACTCGATCCAATTTAGTTTGAGGTGTTCTAACATCTACGAGCAATGAAAAAAAAACGATTAATAAAAGCGAGGGTCTAGTGTACCGGAATCGTCTCCACGATCGGGGTTGTCAATCCCGATCGTTCTAAACGACCCTAGGCACACTAGAAAGATAAATTTAGCCTACAAGCATGAACATATTCAATCGCATCACCAATAGCATGAACATGAAGACTTCAATACAAACATGAAATATAAACATAAATTAATAACAAGAAAACAGGTAAAAGGATTATACTAAATTACGCTATTAAAGTTCAACATCAAAGTACAACGAAATCCAAAGCTACACTACAAAAGCAGCAAAGCAAAGTTCAGAAAACTTATAATCTAAGAAATCAGCAGCCATCGAACGATCTTCAGCGGCGAGAAACGGCCTTGAACGTCGGACGACATAGAAACGACGAAACTATGAACTATAAAGTCTAATCTTGCTTGAATTGAAAATGGTGGCATGAACCGAGGGTCTTCTGTATTATCCTGACCTTTCCCCCTCGTCCCAGCACTCTCAAAATGAAGAAACCACCGGCTTTTTATAGAATTTCAAAAATAATCGCTCAAACTGCCGGAGCGTCGATGGTGCGTCGACGGTGCATCGATCGACGCGAGCCAGGCTGCACGCATCGACCAGGCAGTGCGTCGATCGACGGAGCTAGGATCGACGCAACAAAATATTTGCGTCGACGGTGCGTCGGTCGACGCGAGCCAGGCTGCACGCGTCGACCAAGCAGTGCGTCGATCGACAGAACTAGGATCGACGCAACAGAACATTTGTATTGACGGTGCGTCAGTCGACGTGAGCTAGGATGCGGCAGCTAGTGTCAGCATGACTCGGACACTGGGTAACCCAGTGTCAGACTGGTACCCAGTGTCAGCACAACACATTGCTTATCCAATCTTCGTCTTCTCGAGCTATAAGTGTCAGCATGACTCGGACACTGGGTAACCCAGTGTCAGACTGGTACCCAGTGTCAGCACAACACATTGCTTATCCAATCTTCGTCTTCTCTATCTATAACACCAAAATAAAACAAAATTAGATTATTTCATATAAAATAAAGTAAAAACATATTAAACACCAAATGAGACGAAACATCAAAAGGAAAAAAAATGATAAAAAGATAAACCTAAGACACGTAAAAGCACACAACCAACGATGCAAAAATACACGAAAATCACATACAAATATGTACAAATCACTCTTCATGTAGTTTTTATTTTTCATTTTTCATGTTTTTAATTTTACTTTATAAATAGCAGTTATAACCTCTCCTCCCCTCTGCTAGTTATTAAATTCAATCCAAATTGATATGTGCAATTTGCCAATGTCCAAATTGAAAAGGTATTTTGTAAATTTACACCACAAATGTGGTTTCTTACATTTGGGGCAATTTTCTGGCTGCCAAGTTGTATCATGCTAGAAATTAGAAAAATCAATAAGGTTTTAATACATGTGATTTTTTTATAAAGAAAATAGCCTTAGGGTTACGTCCATTAAAATGATTGAATGTGATACAAGTATATTCCTTTGTTCTTAACATAGGGTTGTGATTTAAAGAATGATTTGGCTCAAAAACCTTGACTGTTGTATTACGTAAAGAGAGTTTATATACAAAACCCTAAAAACATCTACAAGAAAAGCTAAATCATGTACATAAATACAATATATGTAATATATTCTAATACTCCCCCTCAAGTTGGAGTATGGAGATTCCGAATGCCCAACTTGCCCAATAAAGAATGAAACTGTTGAGATCCAAGGGCCTTAGTAAGGATATCAGCTGGCTGAGAGTGAGTACGAACATGAGCAGTGCGAATAGTGCCAGCAAGTAAGAGATCTCGAATGAAGTGACAGTCCACCTCAATATGCTTAGTCCGATCGTGGAACACCGGATTAGCTGCAATGTGAAGAGCAGCCTGACTATCACAAAACAAATGCATGGGAGCTAAATGAGAGATGCCGAGAGATCGAAGCAACTCCTTGAGCCAAATAAGCTCACAGCAGGCGCTTGCCATGGCACGATATTCAGCTTCGGCAGAAGACCTGGAGACTGTGTGATGTTTCTTAGTCTTCCAAGAAACCGGAGAGGATCCAACCTGAACAAAGTAGCCGATAACTTAACGACGTGTTAGTGGACACGTCGCATAATCAGAATCACAGAAAGCCGTAAGCTCCAGACTGCTGCTGGAAGACAAGAAAATACCCTGGCCCGGATGACTCTTGAGATACTGAAGAACACGAACAGCAGCATCCCAATGGTCAATAGTAGGCTCCTGCATGAACTGAGCAAGAGTATGAACAGCAAAGTAAATCTCGGGACGAGTAATGGTCAAGTAAATCAAGCGACCAATTAGCCGACGATATCTATCCGGAGCATCAAACAGAGGTGCAGATGAGAGTGCAAGCTTATGATTTTGTTCCATCGGGAACTCACAAGGCTTAGCCCCAAGCAAACCAGCCTCAGAGAGAATGTCAAGAGTATACTTCCGCTGAGATAAGAACAAACCATCAGCAGAACGAGCAATCTCAATACCAAGGAATTACTTGAGAGGGCCCAAATCCTTCATATGAAAACATGAACTCAACTGACCCTTAAACTTGGCAATAGCAGCAGAATCATTCCCAGCAATAATAAGATCATCAACATAAACCAGAACATGCAGACAGACGCCAAAATTTGTATAAGAGAACAAGGAATAATCAGCGCGAGACTGAATGAAGCCAAACCTGCGCAGAGCTGCAGTCAACTTAGCAAACCAGTTCCTAGGCGCCTGTCGAAGCCCATATAAAGAGCGATTAAGCCTGCAAAACTTGCCAAAAGTGTTAGAAAAACCAGGAGGAGGTCTCATATAGACTTCCTCATGCAAGTCGCCGTGTAGAAAAGCATTATGAACATCCATCTGATGCAATTCCCAATTCTGAATAGCAGCTACTGTAAGAAAAATGCGTACAGATACAATTTTGGCTACAGGAGCAAACGTCTCCTTGTAGTCAATGCCCGCTTTCTGATTATTTCCAAGAACCACCAATCTGGCTTTGTACCTCTCAATAGTACCATCAGATTTATACTTAATTCTGTAAACCCATTTACAACCAATGGGAATCTTCCCTTGAGGGAAGTCGGAAAGTGTCCAAGTCCCGTTTCGTTGCAAAGCATCAATCTCAGCTTGCATGGCAACTTTCCACATAGGATCAGAAGCAGCAGCAGTAAAAGTAGTCGGTTCTGGAAAAGACTGAATAACAGCAATAAAAATAACATGTGCAGGCGAAAACCGTGAGCAGTTAACATAATGAGCTATAGGATAACATGTACCTGATAACCGAGATGGTTGAGATGAAGGAAACGAAGGGGTTACACAACTGCGCACAGTGTTGCAGACATAATCTCTTAACTTTACAGAAGGAGTCCTATCGCGGGTAGAACGGCGAGTTGTTTCTTGAACAGGGACAGGAGACCTATCAACAGTCTGCGTGGGGGCCAATGTAAAGCTAGGGTCAGATATGACATGAATAGAATCAGAAGGAGGTGGGACTCCACTCCCCCTGACGTCCATCTGCGTTGGGGCATTTGTGGAGTTAAGTTCAGGTTCATGAATGGAAGCAGTAGGAGAATGAATCTCACTCCCCCTGACATCCGTCTGCGAATGGGAAAGAGGGTCGTAGGTATCATCAAAAATAGAGGGATGAGACTCAGCACTGGATTGTGCAGCTGGAGAAGAAATGGGCTGAAAAGGATAATGTGTTTCATAGAAAATAACATCAGCAGATACGAAACGTTCATGGGTCTCTAAATCATACATTTTCCAGCCTTACTGTCCTCTAGGATAACCAATAAAAACACATTTCCGGGCCCTAGATGCAAACTTATCAGTGGAACGTGGGATAGTAGAAGCAAAACACAAGCAACCAAAAACCCTCAATCGATCAAAATCAGGCAAACATCCATGTAAAATTTCAAAAGGAGTTTTATTGTGAAGAAGAGGAGTTGGAGTTCGATTTATCAAATAAGCTGCAGTCATAATGCAATCACCCCAAAACTCTAAAGGAAGATGAGCATGAAAACGAAGTGCTCGAGCAACATTCAAAATATGCCTATGCTTTCTTTCAACTCTACCATTATGTTGAGGAGTACCAACACAAGAAGTTTGAAAATCAATTCCATATTGGTTAAAGAAAGAACGCATACAGGTAAACTCAGTTCCATTATCACTGCGAAAACTTTTTACTTGTTTTCCAAATTGACGACTAGTCATGGCACAAAAATTAGCAATTAAAGAGGCAACTTCCGATTTATTAACCATAAGATGAATCCAAACGCCTCTAGAAAAATCGTCCACTAGAGTTAAAAAATAACGGGACCCTGAAACAGCCGGAGTCCTATACGGACTCCAAACATCACAATGAACAAGATCAAAGCAATCCTTAGAAATTGACGTAGACGTAGAGAAAATAGATCTAGTTTGCTTAGCCCTATGACAACTATCACAAGGGTCTAAGCCACCATTTATTTGAATATTAAGTAACTGCCGAAGTACAGAAAGGGAAGGGTGACCAATACGGGAATGCCAAAGGGCTGCAGAGTTGGCATCAATCCGCGAAGTAAAAGCTACCGTAGGTGCCACACGCAGCCAGTAAACCCCATTTCGTTCCTCACCCGCTCCAATCAAGGTCATCGTAGTACGATCATGTACAAGACATAGCTTATCAGTTACCGTCACAATGCAATTCTGATGTTTAAGCAATTTAGAGCATGAAATCAAGTTACAAGTCAACTGAGGAACAAGTAACATCTCTCAAAATCAAATGATCGCTGAAATGAACAATTCTGGCACAACAAGCCAAAGTCGATGACCCATTAGGCAATAAAATCGTCGATGTGTCAACGTTCTTCAAATCAGAAAGCAATGACGAGTCACCCGTCATATGAAATGAAGCACCAGTATCCAAAATCCAATTAGAAAACATACCCGTTGCATTTCCGGCATTGCCAGAAGTCGACTGGAACATAGTAATGAGATGCTGAAATTGAGATTCAGACAAACCAGTTCCCGCGCGATCTGAAGCGGAGAAGTTACCGCCTAAAGTGGATCCCGAACCCGTGGTCTCTCCCTGGGCTGCGTTAGCCTGGCCGCGTCCGCGTGACCTCAGCTGCGCACGTTCCGGACCAGGAGACGAACCACTTGGAGCAGCGAGTCATAATTTATGATTGGCGATACGTTCTTCCGACCACCTTTCGGGATAACCGAGTACTTGAAAGCAAGATCGGGACTCATGCCTCTGATTACATGTTGCAAAAACAGGCCTGTCCAGCCGAAGCCTGCTGTCGCTGCGAGGCTGGCCGGAGTAGCGACTTCCGGTTCCGCGATCTGCAGTCTCCAGGCGTGATCCGCTGCGACTAGATTGGGCAGCGAACGCCCCTCCTTCAGCCCGCGACTCGCGGCCCGAAGCCACTGTCCGCTGGCGTTCATCTTGAATGGCCAGCGCATAAACCCGGTTTAAGTGCGGTAAAGGCTCTTGCGCCAGTACATGGGACCGAACACTAGCAAAGGAATTGCCAGGCCCATGAGGAAGTGATGAATCCGTTCCTCATCACGTTCCCGGCTCAAATCTTCAGCCCACTTGCACTCGCACTTCCCGCAAGTACAACTACGAGCACTTTGATAGTTCGCCAATTCATCCCAGGTTTTCTCAAAGCGCCGAAATAAACGGCGACACTTCGTCCTCCTTGAACACACCGAGCGAGATCGGACCGCAATTGATGAACCCGTGGTCCGTTCCCGATAGAAAAACGCTGCTTCAAGTCGTCCCAGAGATCCTTAGCGGACTCAAAGTAAGTAATCGTCGATCGTAACGACTCTTCGATGGACTGAATAATCCACCCAACGAGCATGGAATTGACGCTCCACCAATCTTCCATCTCGTTCAAATCATCAGGCCTCTCGATCGTTCTGTCGATAAATCCAATCTTCCTTTTTGCTCTGAACGCATTACGGATGCATAATTCCCACTCTTGTTAATTGTCTCCTTTGAGAACGACGGGGCAAATCTTCATCCCGGGATGATCGGACGGATGAAGATAATATGGAGAGTTGGATTTCAAATTCTCCTCTTTTCTGGCATGGTGGTAACTCACGTAGCAGAAAATAGAATGAGAAGGGGGTTAAAACCGGTGGAGTGCCGGTGGTGGGGAAGAGCGGCGGCTCAATTAGGGCAGAAAAAAAAAAATCTAACCTCGAGATACCATAAAGAATGATTTGGCTCAAAAACCTTGGCTGCTGTATTACGTAAAGAGAGTTTATATACAAAACCCTAAAAGGCATCTACAAGGAAAGCTAAATCATGTACATAAATACAATATATGCAATATATTCTAATATGATTTGTTGGTTGATTATATTCTTATACATTGAAGGAGAAATTAACTTATAAATATACTATGAATAAACAACAAAGAAAAGGGAAAAACTGAAATTAATTGAAAAAAGGTTGGAGAAATTATATATACTTGTGCCTGTAGAAGATTCTTCTCTAAAAAAATGATGATGAACTTTTTAATATGCACCTTTCTTACTTTGAAAGGTTGAAATGAATGGCACTCAAGCGTGATAGAGAAGCTGCTTTGCATAATATAGGAGTTAATTACTAAAAGGGTAGCAGCTTCAGTTTCATTTATTGTTAACGCATTCAGATACTGTCATGTAGGCAATTAATTTTCTTACTGTATTGTTGGCAACTGTAATTGGCCCATTTAGTGAATGTTTTAAAGTTTATATGAAGGTTTTCAATTACCTTTAAGGAGAAAATAGAAAGCTATACATAACATTTGACGGAGGAAAAGATGATTATATACATTTATATTTTCAGTATTTTATGTAAATGTGTGTGTAGGTGTACTGTGCTGTGAATCTATGGAACGCATTTGTAATGAACTATTCCTTTGAATACAATTACTTTTGCTTGTGATGAGTTTCATGTCATATAGATTGTTGCTGTAGGTAGTTTCAATTGTTACATATGCTAGGTGTTGTTTTTTTTGGAGCTTTTGTGTAATGATCTATTCCTTCTTTGTAATGCTATTGCTTCTGTTTTTCATGTCATATTGGCTGTTCCCATTTTTTCTATGTACTATAGGTATATGACGACACAGAAGAGGGCTGTAAGGTTTGTACTTACTACAAGTTAGAATCTATCCCTGTCGTTCTCGTACTTGATCCGATAACGGGGCAAAAAATGCATTCTTGGCGTGGAATGGTTCAACCAGAAACTTTGCTAGAGGTAAATGAACTTTTCACATTTTTGCTACACACATGCATGCAAACAGTTATATTCTTTGTTCCTTTTGGGGAGACAAAAACACACGTGCACCTTTAGAGGGCTTTAAAACTTTTTGAGGTGAACTAAAACTAACTCTTTTTTTTTTTAACTATGTTCCTGACCCGGGTCTTTTTTCTCTTTCTCTAGGACCTTTTACGATTCATGGACAGCAGCCCATCAGATCATCATGTTAGTCTGTCTCATAAACGTCCTAGAGAAAATTTCCGTGCACCAGCTCCTTCGCTGTCAGGTTTTTTGGGTTTCCCTCTTAGTCTATATCTTCCTGTATTAGAGATAATCCTAGAGAAAATTAGCTGATGGAATATTGTAAGCACATGTATCAGAGATAGTGTAGAGGCATCTTATTTGATTTAAAACAATCCTTCTACTCTTAAAATCTCAAAATTCTATTCAATTTTTTTACCGCGTGAAATTAAAAATGGAAAATTAATTATTGCTAATAAAGAGAGAATTTCATTTCTAAGTACAAAATTCTGCTCGATTGTTTATGTTCAAATAAATGTTGACTTTGCAATTTCACTCAAGTATAATAATGAACCTCAAGTTTGTGTTTTTTTTTTACCAACGAAGAACTCAAGATAGTGGTTATGTGAACTTTCATTGGTTGCAGCTGAAAATAATGATGTAGATGAGGAAGCAGAATTACAGCGTGCACTTGCTGTCTCCATGGAGAACGATAAGGAGCTTGTTGGAGGTCACCTGAATGAAGTGAATGATGCTAATGTTGAGGAGAAAGTGCAGCAGCCTGCTTATTTACCTTTGCCTGAAGAACCGAAGGTTGATAGAAGCCTACTTTGCAGAGTTGGAGTTCGTCTCCCTGACGGGCGTAGAGTTCAGAGGAACTTCCTTCGCACTGATCCAGTTCAGGTACATTATATGATTCTATTTGGGAGTTATCATTTTATGGTATCAATGAGTTTTCCTTTTCTTCTTTCTTTATTATTATTATTTTTTTTTTTTGGTGATGAGGTATGATATCAAGTTGTCCAACTTTATCCTGGATTTTCTGTCCTTTCTTTCATTTTTTTATTTATCTGTCTCTTGATATTCTTATTTGAACCTTAAGTTTGAGTATTAATCATGTTCGCTTCTATAAGCTATTAATTAGTAATTACTTGGAATCAGTGGCTGTTAATTATAGAGGATGTATCCTGTATTAGGGCAGTTGATTTACAGATTTTACCTGTAAAAGTTGAAACAAGTCCATAACTTGATTTCAGTAAAAATTAACTTGCCTTCGATTTATGCCAAGTTGTGACGCTTATGACTGTGCTTCCAGGTTGTGCTGCTCTGGCGGCTCTAACGAAAGGAAAAGAAATTCACGCTTATGCCATTAGGAATAAACCGGATTTAGATGTTGCGGTTGGAAGTGCGTTGGGAAAATTTCATTTTTGGTACATTATGTTGGCCACTTTCCAAAAAAGGTACGTGATGTTGGCCAGCATCAAACTACATACATTAAGTTGACAAATTTATCAAATTTGGTACAAAAAAAGCTCAATCGGGCTTTGATGCTTACATGGCATGATTTAATCATTTCTTATAATTTTTAATTTAAAAATTAATTTAAAAACTGATTTAATTTAAAAATTAATTTAAAAACTAATTTCTTATCATTTTAAATTTAAAAATTAATTTCTTATCATTTTAAAATTAATTAAAAATTAATTTAATTTAAAAATTGATATAAAAATTAATTTAATTTAAAAATTGATTTTTTATCATTTTAATTTAAAGATTAATTTCTTATCATTTTAAAATTAATTTAATTTAAAAATTAATTTCTTATCATTTTAAAATTAATTTAAAAATTAATTTCTTATCATTTTTAATTTTAAAAATTAGTTTTTTATCATTTTAAAATTACTTTAAAAATTAATTTCTTATCATTTCTAATTTAAAAATTAATTAAAAAATTAATTTCTTATCATTTAAAAATTAATTTAATTTAGAAATTAATTTAAAAATTAATTTATCATCATTTTAAAATTAATTTAAAAATAAATTTAATTTAAAAATTATTTTCTTATCATTTTAAAATTAATTCAAAACTTAATTTAATTTAAAAGTTAATTTAAAACTAATTTCTTATCATTTTTAATTTAAAAATTAATTTCTAAATTAAATTAATTTTAAAATGATAAGAAATTATTTTTTTAATTAATTCTTAAATTAAAAATGATAAAAAATGAATTTTATATTAATTTTTAAATTAATTTTAAAATGATAAGAAATTAATTTCTAAATTATTTTTTATATTGAAAATGATAAGAAATCAGTTTTTAAATTAAAAATGATAAGAAATGATTAAATCATGCCATGTAAGCATCAAAGCCCGATTGAGCTTTTTTTGTACCAAATTTGATAAATTTGCCAACTTAATGTATGTAGTTTGATGCTGGCCAACATTACGTACCTTTTCTGGAAAGTGGCCAACATAATGTACCAAAAATAAGATTATCCCGAAGTGCGTTGGTTGATATGTACGCCAAGTGCGGTTGCTTAAATATGGCTCAAAGAGTTTTTGATAAGATGTGGATAAGGAATGTAATAACATGGAATGTTATCATTATGGCTTACGGGATGCATGGAGAAGCAGACGATTGTGATGATGAGGTGCACAAGTTCTTGGCTGTGGATACGTTGCACCCGCAAAGTGAGCGGCTTTACAAGTTTCTTGACAATTTGTTTGGTAGGATGAAGGAGGAGGGTTATGTGTCGGACACGTTGTGTGTTCTTCGTAATGTTGGCGTGCGGGAAAAGGAGAGCTTGCTATACAGGCATAGTGAGCGATTGGAGATTGCGTTTGGTCTGATTAATAGTCCCCCGGGCACGATGATTCGGGTGGCCAAGAATCTTAGGGTTTGTAATAATTGACATTTTGCGGCGAAGTTTATGTCGGAGATTGTGGGTAGGGAGATTGTTGTGAGGGACTTTAGGAGATTTCATCATTTTAAGGATGGAGCTTGCTCGTGTAGGGACTATTGGTGAGGTTGGTAGTCGATAAGTTTTGGTCGAATGCCAAATTAACTAATTTTTAAAAAAGAGAGAGAGGCCATTGTTGTAAAATTAGAATTTAGCCATTCAGAATACAATTGTAATATACTGGTTGTTAGTACATATGTATATACAAATATGTAGTTGATCAGCAGTATAGGATCTGGTTATTTGGATGATAAACCAATGTTCGTTACTATAACATGAGCCAAAAGGCACAGAAGTAGTGAAAAATGTAACAAATAAAGAAAAAAAAATCTAATTCGAGTCACCAAAAGGGTCATAATGAGTACACGGTTATTTTTGTTTAACAGGAACTACTTTAATACCAGTTTCTCACACGGGATTTGTTGAAAAACAAGTCTAAAAAAAATCTGTGATAATTATAAATGTTCTGAATTTAAAACAAAAAAATTCAAAAAATGTTGTATTCTCAATAAGTCTATTAAATTGATATAATCACAATTTATTAATTATTTTTATTATTAAATAACTTGTGCTAAAATGTTCATATTATGCAAACAAAGCATGAGAAACTGCCATATAAATAATAAGGATTATGCATTGATGAATAGGGGACTATTTACGGCAATAACTCAACATTTCTATTTTTAACTACGTGAAAATGTTCCAAAACAGAATCTAGAGTGCGCTAACTAGCAGAGTTAATAAATGTCACAGGTGCAAAGAAAAGGAGGTAACCGTTAATGAGTCATTATTTTACAGTATGATGCTTTATAAACTAACTCTACCCCTTCAATATACAAAGACTACAAAATCTCCAACTAACTCCAAATTTCATATAAGCATCACAATCGATGCAAGCAAAGAGACGTTCAATCATCTGAGTCGCGATCATTTATGCGGCCAGCATTTGCTTTTAAAACCTTGGTCATCACAATCCATGATTGAAATAATATCCGTTCTCGGTATATATCCAGTTCCTGAATAACCTTCTCTATGAACAATTTTCTGTGTAACCTATACCTGCATATTAGAAAAACACAAGCTAAAGCTGGATATCTGTTCTACTATGTACATCAGACACTAAACCTGCTTTTAATGAAGATTAATTACTTTATTGCATCTTCATGTGTCCTCCTAGCTTCAGGCATGGACTCTACAACAAGCAAACCAGATAATGAAATATAAGACTTATCAGAAAAATAAAGTACAATCAATAGATGAATAAAACTTATAAGAAACTTATCATAGATGAAAATGGAGAATGAAATCTAGGATGCAAAAGTCAAAACTAGTATATTTTAGGAACAATCAGTATGGTCATTTCTAATAGTACTACTACAATTAAGAGACAGTAAAAAATGAACTCAAGGTTTAGTTCTGTTAGGCAAGGCCCGAATTCTATTTTTTTTGTGCTCTTTTTTGTAGTTCAGTTTTTCTTAGGACCTTACTAGAAAAGCCCAACAGAGATTTGGGTGTACTCATCGTGTACAGTATTTTCTGGACTATCGCAAGGAATTGTAGGGGGCTGTGAGGAGTCTTCTTCGGTAGAGAATGAGTGGTTAATGTTGTTCGCCTCTGCCTTTTCATTTCTGTCATGCTTATCCCTCCAATATTGATTGCTATCCTCGCTGTTAAACAGAAAGCTTGGAGCTTGTTCCTCATCGCCAAATGGCGGCAAGTCCGTTTTAATGTATATTCTTTTCACAACATCGTCGAGTTCATTTGAGTATCTGGACAAATTTGAGTGTCATAACATTTTTCTTCTTTTATTCTGATTAATGAATACTGTTAACAAGGAGAAATGTACATCATTGGGCAAACGCTTAATTAAAAAAAATGTTAGAGCAATTATTCTACGTCTCCTGACTGGTTAAAGTCGGGCATTTCTAAAAAACGAGGGATGTTTTCTTCATAGTTTCTATTTCAAGAGTAGAGGCATTTTTGATTATGAAAGATTGTATCCACCAATTGTTCCGTTATTAGACATGAGTTGTTAGCTTCTTGCTCGTAAAAGACTGACTAGACTTACTTTAGTGCAGAAACAGCTTTTAAGAACGCCTGTTTCTGCGAATCAAGAACGCCCTGATGAGGCGTTTTGTATGGAGCTGTTCTTGAAAGTCTGACAATCAAGAATGCCCTGCTGAGGCGTTCTTGATTGTCAGACTTTCAAGAACGGTTTTCACAGACGTTCTTAAAAAGAAATTCAGCCGTTCTAGAAAGTCAGTTTTACAGGTTTCGCCCGTTCTGAAAAAATAACTTTCCAAAACGTCATTTTTTAAGACGTTCTGGAAAATATACTTTCCAGAACATCCCTTTTTCAGGCGTTCTCGAAAGTATACTTTCCAGAACGCCTCGAAATGCAGACGTTCTGGAAAGTACTTTCTCGAATGTATACTTTTGAGAACGCCTCTAAAAATAGGCGTTCTGGAAACTTTCCAGAACGTCTGAAAAAATAGGCGTTCTGGAAAATGTACTTTCTAGAACGGATTTTTGAATAACCGTTCTGGAAAGTAGTAAAAAAATTTAAAAAAAAATTAAATGAAAGCAGGTGCCAACAAATACATCAAATTTTCCGGATTCATTTTTCCAGGCCTGCTAATATATATTACAATTTTATTACCTATTTAAATCACAAAACACATGTCATTTATATAATTCCAAGATCAAACAACACATGTCATTAATCACCATAAGATGTCAATACAAACAACACAAGTATCCTAAACTAATGGTAATAGTATTTAGGCAAATATACTACTTTTTAATTAAGAACCCTCAAGCTACGTGAAAAGTGTTAACAAAAATAAGGTTTATAGTATTTAGGCAAAGTTTTTTTAAATAATCATTAACCAAAAAGCATATGTAGTTTAAGTATATTGTAGTTGATTACCAACACCTCGATCCTGTCCTGCTCGTCTTGCCTAGACGGGCGGTGATCGGAAGTGAGTGCCTCGGAAACTCCACCTCTGCTACAAACAGCCCGACAATTACCGGCATTGGAAACGATTAAATTGCCCTTCGCGATCAGGGCTTTCACGCAGACATAAGTTTTTAAACATACTGTTTCTTGAGAATTATATTTTTACTTGAACGTTATTATTATGACACATTAATGATTACATCAATACTAAATAAAGAGGATGAAAAAAGAAAAACTAAATGCATAAGATAATGGGACAAAATGGTACTCACATCCATTTGGCCCGTCATTGATCACAATCCTGAAACCATCGTCGAGGCCTTGTTGTTTAGCGACAAGCTTTGTTGTGTAAAGAAGATGGCCGAGAATTTCGCAGTGTCTCACCTCGGCCTGGAGTAAAATAATCATAAATCATTGTAAATTAATTAACAGAAAATGAACCGAATTAAAAAGCACAGGAAAATGGCCGAATTAAAAAAAAAATCAACCTTCTGTGGACCTTGGCACAATCATTGTCATGTAGTTGTTACCCCCAATGTTTAGCCTAATTACAAAAACACCCTCGACAGATGGTGCAATTTTTGTCTCAATTTCAGATTGCTATTAATATGATGCCATTGTTTTGAAAACAATAGAGGAGGTGAGTGAGGATAACTAAAAAACAAAACAATAAGTAGGAATACTGATTCTCAATTCCCAAATGGATACAAACAATAGAGGAGGTGAGTGAGGATAAGTAGAACGGTCTAAATGTCTACAATGTCAACAAAACATTTACATAGCATTGGGCAAAATTATGCACTGGATTCGTCAGCAGTAAAGGCCCGGACATTCATTTCATATATAACAAGATCCTTATGCAAAACCAAGAACCAAAAGAAACACAAAACCAAGAACCAAAAGAAACACAAAAGACCAATGCATGGATAAGTGGCAAACTCCAAAACATTCATTTTGAGAAAATAAGAATAGGGATTAAAGAATATGTGGCAGACTATTTATTGCTATCTAACGCGTTGACAATAATTCCATGGGTCCCACTTCGGAAATGMCATATCATGACCTCCAGCGGARACAAGTAGCCAGGTTATGAAGAACCTTTGTTRAGTCCAATGACAAGGTACAYCCYATTCTAAAGCATGCATCCTCAAAAGCAAACTTCAGGACTTTCACACTGATTATACTTTGAAAAAAKCATGATATTCYTAACATTTAGCTCATTAGGCTGCTACACACCCTCTCTCAAGGCCAAAAATCAAAGAAGACTAACATTAAAGAAATTATTAATAAACAACAAATAAGTATTATGAGATTATCAAAATACTCTCTACAATATAACAATAATTATGGTATTTATTTATTTCCCTTAATTACAAAAAATAGTCAAATAAAAATTTACCAGACAAAATTCATACTCTATTTACACTGCAATAGCTAATTGAGAAGGTACAAAGTTCAAAAAAAAATAATGAATCATATTACACTTCAATAACTGTTAAAGCATGTACATTTAGTCACACTCAACTCAACATTAATATGGGCAAGCAAATAAAATTTTGATTCCTAACAATTTTGAAGTTCTGCATGTCATAGCAATCAGCCAAGCTACTAATAGTCTACAAGTCATCAAGGCCAACAACATTTATTTGATTTAGTTTACCATACCGCATTTATGTTTGGAATCTTGTAGTTGTGTCCCCAGTCAAAAGACGAGCAGTCAAAATCATATGTTCCAAAAAATTTAGACATCTTGTTGCTGGTATCACCAAACACTCTGCGTCCTTCAATCAACTTTGCATACGGATCAAGTAAAATATTTTCATAATCAAAACGATGTCCTTGATGCCAGTCTTGAGGACCATTAACGCGATTACCATATAAGACATTGCTCCGGGTCAAGTCCTAAAAAAAATAAAAATATGACAAAAATTCCACACATGAATTAGATTACGTAGAAGCTACAACAAAACTGACACTACTAACAACAACTAGGTCAGGTAAAGTAAAAGGCAATGAGTCAGCAGTCACAAAAATATTGGCAACAAACGTCGTGTACAACAGATTCAGAGGGATAACCAGATAATAAACAATTGTAAATTAATAAAATACCCATCAAAGTTCCTCATAAGGAATAACAGAGTCCAAAATTCATTGCAAGACTTGAAAGTACAGCAGCTTCCTGCCAAATCAAGGAACTTTGGGGGGATTGAAAAATATCACAGGATTAACTTCTGAAGAATAGAGAATGAAGCCTGAGCACTGCATACAATTAGTTTGAACACAGTTCTGTGTAACTATAAAGTTAAGGTTTCATGTCTCCGGCATTTAAATTGGGGTGTGATAGATAACACACTCTTTATGCACCCAATGTACTTATCAATCTGAGGTGAACCGACCTTTAAGTAACTGAAAACATCCTGTTTAAAACCCTGCTTTTTCATCTGCCCTCCATCAGCACAAGAGTCGTAATTCTTGGAATCGACGTCAACAACCAAATCAATCTCCACTTCTGCACTCCCTGGCTTCACCCTCACCTAAAATATGAACCACAAAAGCATCCTTTTAGCCCAAAACAAATTCATTTACCATGTTAATAAGAAATACAACAAACATTTTCATAATATTCATTTGCAGATAGAAAGTCGAGCACACCTCTTTGCATCTTTCCTCCATTTCATATTAATGTTTTGCCCTTCGTCAGTTGATTGAGCAAGCAGCTCCAACACTTTCATCTGATAACTGCAATAGGAACATGCTTAAGACAATCAACTAATAAGTTGATTTCATATGAGTTTATTATATATACCAATGATCAGAAGTTCAATGACGAGGCCACAAAAGTCGATAATCTACAATTATGTAAAACTTTCTCCTTCTGTTAGCTTGAGCATTACAATGCAATTGTCAATAAAATGGCAGCGAATCAAGTAAAATCTTGAGATGAGGTCTTATTTCTATTCTCAAAATGAGTATTTTATCCATCCAGCTATGAATTAGTAACAACATTGAAGACGGTAAGCAAAAGGTCTCCTCTATGATGCGTTAAACTTCATTATTTTTTAACAATTATTGATGTACCAAAGTCGAGGTATGATGAAAAATGATTTTCTATTGAACTGAAAAAAAATACTGAAAACAACCACTGTGTTTAAACAAGCATGTACACAATGTAAGTCATAAGCAACAACACGAAAAACGAAAACCTAGTGATAGTGAGGAATATTGGCAACCACAAGAAGTATGGTTTCACTTCAATAAATTGATTTCAGGGCTTGAATTTGTGCTAATGTGCACAAGAAGCTAATACCTTACTACAAATTCTTTCTTGAGTTGCCTAAAGTTAGATAAGTAGCATAGAACATCACTATATCCGAATTCCAATGTAGTTAATTCCTATCACCACTCACATGCTCCATGCCAAGTTAGTTGCATCAACATTTAAAAAGCACCAAGAAACTTCGTCCTGACATATATCCCATTCTTTGGTCAGGTTTCCATAATTTCAATCCACCAAAACTATAACCATTTTCAGACATATTTTCCATCGATCTCAGTCATAGAAATGCAAAGAATTCAACAGACTTAGATATCAAAAATAAATATGTACTGCTTCAAGCATATTAGCTTATTTACTATTTTTGGTAATAATTATGCGTGACTATAGTGACGTGAAACCTTTAGGCGACTCCGTGATATAAATTTTTGTATCGAAGCTTATTTTTCGCAATCAATGAATTTAACATAATTTTTACTATATTATCTTCTTCTGATAACCCTACAAAATCAAATAAATATGCAGACAGCATATAAAAAACAACAAAGCAACAAAGGAAAGTATCATCAACACTAACCCGATTATTCCACCAATACAATCATAGAATTCCTCAACTTCTCTAAGCATCTTCAACAGCGACATCAATGCCTCTCTCTCTCTTCGTCTCTCAAGCCTTCATTTCTATCCCCTCCGTTCGCATCCCATTTATCAATCATCTCCGCCAACGCATAAAGCGCGTTTTTAATAGAACTCCTCCCCATTTCAAGCTCTCTGTTCTCCAAACCTCTCCCGAATTCACCCAGCACGTGCTCCTTACCAGCTGCCACCTCGCATTTCATCAAATAGACTTCGTACTCACTCGAACTCTCCACCGCAATCACACCTCGTTGACTTGAAAAACGACTTAACTCTATAATCAGAGCCGATCGTCCTTAACCACGGCGTGTTCGGAATCTGAGGCTTGCACGAGATCCGAGACTGAAAAGACGGCCTCCGGGATGTCGAGGGACCTGTTAACTGAGCCAAGAGTGCGATTATTACTCGGCTTGCTTGCCGACACCACTTCGACAGACGATTTGACTGGGGGGGAGACTGTCGGGGCTGACGAGCCGGGGGGAGACTGCCGACACCACCTCGTCAATTGAGCCACGTTCTTTGAAATTGATAATTGGGATATCTTCGACTGGGTGTAGGGAAGGATTGTACAACCCTATATGAATGGGAAAGGCGCCGGCCGGAATTTCGCCTGTTTTCCCAAAAGGGGATCGGACCTCGCGATTTGAATTGGAATCAATTGGGATGCGATTGATGAAATTGATGGCCGTGGTAGTACCTACAGCAAGTGTCGAAGTTTTGTGAGGTTGGAATTCAACCATAGAGCCGCCGGGCGAGGAATCGCCATTTTTCCCCAAAAGGGGATCGGCGCTCAAAATCGCGGGGGGTTTTGCTTGTTCGAATTAGGGTTGTGTTTGACATAATTGGATGTGAGGGTAGGAAGGTTGAGACCATCGGAGGGTAAGGCTCCATTAATCCGGTTAACCGGCGCCGGAGACGATGAAGTTTCGATTTTTTTTGAAGAAATTGGGAAAAACGAGGAGCAGGCGAGCGGGGAGATGAAAGGTGGGAGGGTTTTCGGGGAGATGAAAGGCATGAAATAAATATTAATTAATTAAAGATAAATTTTAATCCAAAACGTCCTTGAGAGAGGCGTTCTTAATAGTACAACATTCCAGAACATCTTTTTTAAAGATGTTTTCGATATTTAACATACGAGAACGTCATTTTTAAAGATGTTTTCGATATTTAACATACGAGAACGTCGTTTGGATATCTAACATACGAGAACGTCTTTTTAACGATGTTCTGGATATCCAGTATACCAGAACGTCTTTGAAAAAGACGTTCTCGTATGTGACACTTTTATTACAAAAATGCCACCGCCTGACATTTAAGAACGCCGCCTCCTGAGGCGTTCTTAAATCCCTGTTCTTGAATCCTGTTTTTTATCTAGTGATAAGAATTATCGATCTAACAAAAGGTCCATCCCATTTGAACTCGGGAAAAGAAAGAAGGCCACAGAACAAAAAACATTTGAGCATATCAAATAGCAGAGCTCGAGTTCCAGTGTCATACTTTGAGCACACAAGTTGAAAAAAGACGCATTGGATTTAAAATACTTTGCCCTTCTACCATTTTCTTCTTCATCTTTCAACAAACTTGTAAACAAATAAATAGAAAATAGCAAGGAAACAAAGATAAAGGAAATGGCAAACATGGAAGCATTATTAACTTAATTTGGACAGAGTGTTTACCTCTTTAAAATGATGGAAACGGTTAGCATCTCTTACAACGATCGCCTTCCGAACAAGTTTCGACGCTAACCTCATAAAATTATGACAGTCCAAACAGATGTGAATATTCTTGATTATTTTAATTACTCGATTAGAACCACCGACATTCATCAAAGCAAAAAACCAAAGACAGCTTCTCGCTGTGGTGATACAGTTGCTCCTCTTTTTGCTCTTCTTCAACATCAAACAAAACTAAACTGGTCTTGGGAACATATCCAATTTTCTTTAACTCACTCAATAAAACCTCCATATTTTCACGTATTTCTTTTATTCGAGGGTGCCGTTGGCCTCCAGAAGCAAACTTGTGCACTCTGTTGCCAATTTCAGTCTAACTCAGACCCGGTTCTTTTTTAACACCAATTTTATTCATTTTCGTTCGTATAAACCCTCCTTCGTCGAAGTTATTACCCGAGCAGTAAATATTCGAGATCAAAACATAGCCTTGTGAATTCTTCGGATCTGATTCCTTTAATTTTTGACGATGCGAATTCGGCTAACTTTGCGTCTCCGTGTTTACGACACACTTCGAAAAATGCGCACCAGATAACGTGATCCGGCTCCATAGGCATCCGTCTTACGATTTTTTCAGCCTCGGATAAATGTCTGGCCCGACCTAGAATATCAACCATACACGCGTAGTGATCGAGTTTAGGAACAATGCCGTATTTATTTTCCATGCTTTCGAATATCGCAATTCCTTCTTTTACCATCCCGGAATGGCTGCACGACGAGAGGACCGCGACGAGGGTAGTTTTGTCAGGCGAAACATCAATTTGCCGAAAGAAACTCAACGCCGCTTTGGCCTTACCGTGCACCGCATAAGCCTTCAGCATCGAGTTCCAAGAAACTATTCTCTTTCAGGCATTTCGTCGAATACCCGCTCCGCGTTATGTATCGAACCGCACTTAGCGTAAGCATGAACCAAAACTTTGGAAAGTTCTAGAACATTAAGAAAACCCGCTACGATCACTCGACAATGAACTGATGAGACAGCCCGTTCCGTCACCAAGTTCGCGCAAGCTTTTAGTAATGCCGAAATCACGTAACGATCTGGACGTAAATCGTCTCGACGCACGAACGACGCCGTATTGGGCCCCTTGGCCGTGAAGTAGCCGACATAATTGTGGGACCCATTGTGCTTGCCCTCGCCGTCGGCATCCTAGTCGACGCCGACCCAATCGCCGGAGAAACCTTCCGCGGGGCCCACTAACTTGACCATCCCGATTCTTCGCGGCTGCCAAATGAAAAGTACCCTTTGCCCGACATTGAGAGTGGTTTCTGTGGTCCGGGGTGCGTTGCCCCTTCGGACCGCGGGGTTCGAGGTAGTCTGCATCTCCTCTGTTTGGGGAAGAACGAGTTCTTCGAATTTTTATTTTTAATCTTTAACTGATGTGATTTATTAAAATAAAATTATAAATGTTAAGTGATATTTTATAAAATAAATTTAAAGTTGAAGGGTTATGTAATAAATTAAATAAAGTTGAAGGATGTCTACAATTAAATAAAATTGAAGGGTTATATTATAAATTAAATAATTTTATAATAATAATTTAATATAATTTTATATTTTTAATATTATTATTAGAGGGTTATTTTGGTAATATAATAATAAAAATAATATTTTAATCATAAAAATAAAAAAGTACTACACATTACAACTGAAAAATCCCTTTTAAAAATCTCTTTTACTACGTTGTACTCAAAATGGATGGACAAATAATAACAAAATCTAATGGTATATATATATAAGATGTGTCATCGCCAGAAAGGTAGAACGGATAGTCTACTGCTAGAAAAACCCATCAATAGAAAATGTGTGTTGCCTTCGAATCTTTATATTTGATATTTTATTATACTTGTATAATTTGGTAAGAAATTAAGCAGATTAGAATTAATTTATGCAATGAAACTATACTGGTAAATCTTATTTAATTTTAAATCAATATTCAGGTTATGTCCAATATCCTATCAGTTATAGACCTTAGTAAATAAAAATTACTTAAATCATTAATTTTGTTAGTATTTTTCAATTATACCCTTCTTGAATTTATTAATATTAATTAATAATTATAAAAATTATTATTGTAATTAGTATATTTGTTATTGCAATAGTAAGATTTTGCATTATAATCATTAATTCTCAACTTACGAGGTAGAAAATAGTACGTGTGGAAATGAAAAATTAATGATATGTTAAATATGGTAATTGAACTATCTTTGTGGGAATATAATCATCATATTTTTTTATTAAAAAGAAAGAAGAGGAAGAAGAAAAAAGTATTAACATATTCAAATATTTCTAAATAGTAAAATTAGAAATCTTCGTTTGAAAAAGTAAAGGGGCTCAATATTTCTTTACGCAAACCCAACTGAGGCAACCCGATACCTATTTTCTATGTCCATGTGAGTCCCTTCCCAGTTTCCCCCTTTCCGACTATCAAAACCCTTCATTTCGCTTTAAACCCTGAGCATCCTTCCAATTTGGCCTATCTATCGTAAATTAATTTTAGCTAATTCTCAGTTTACATCCACGAATACAACTTTTTACAGGTGAAGCCCGCGATGCATCTTTCAATATTCTATGTTTAATGGGAAGTTGCCGTTTTTTCAGATTAAATACAGTTGAGCTCACTGTGCTTGTGTCTAGTTGTAATTTAGTGGATTTGTTAGCATTTCTGGGTGCTAATGATTTACAGGTATAATGGGTTTCTCCCAATTTTCGATATACTTTTGCCATGTACTCTGTAGTTCTTTTCGGTCGAAGAATTTTCAAGGGATTTTCTTATTCCTGCATTGTTTCTCGTCATTTATGTAGTCAAAGGTCTAACGGTGGTGATGATATGGAAAATGGGTTTGGTCGCATTGAGGATTTTCTCAACGAATCCTGGAAAAGTTTGAATTTCAATCCCTTTGTGGATGAGAAGCCTTCAAATTTGTACGATTCGCTTAATCCTGAGGGTAATTATTCAGCAAGAAAAGGTTTTGTCGATGGAGTGAAAGAGGATGCCGCAAAAATTCTCGAAGTCCTTCATCAAGATGGGCCGGGCTTCGACGCCAAACCCATTTTAACCGATCTAGGCGTTAGGGTCTCGGGTCTTCTCGTAAGAGAAGTGCTTTTAGGTATATTAAAGACGATAAATTACGCCAACAAGAACCGTTGCGCAAAGCTAGGGTACAAATTCTTCGTGTGGTCCGGCGAGCAGGAGAATTATAAGCACACGGTCAATGTATACCACATGATGATGAATATATTCGCCGAGTCCGAAGAATTTAAGGCGATGTGGAGATTAGTTGACGATATGATTGAGAAAGGATACCCCACTACCGCTAGGACATTCAACATCTTGATATGCACTTGCGGTGGGGCTGGTTTAGCTCGAAAAGTGGTCGAGAGGTTCGTTAAATCCAAGAATTTCAATTATCGGCCGTTTAAACACTCGTTCAACGCGATTCTACATTGTCTATTAACGCTAAATCAGTACAAACTGATCGAGTGGGTTTATCACCAGATGCTTGTTGATGGTCACTTGCCCGATGTGTTAACCTATAACATCATCATGTGCGCCAAGTTTAGGCTTGGGAAACTGGACCAGTTTCACGGGCTTCTCGACGAAATGGGCCGTAGTGGATATTCGCCCGATTTACACACGTTTAATCTCCTTCTCCATGTTCTTGGCAAAGGGGACAAGCCGTTGGCCGCACTTAAGCTTTTGAATCACATGAAGGACGTCGGTGTCGACCCGACCGTTCTCCATTTTACGACGTTAATCGATGGGCTAAGCCGGGCCGGTAATTTGGAAGCTTGTCAGTACTTCTTCGGTGAGATGATTGAGCGCGGGTGCAGGCCCGACGTCGTTTGTTACACTGTTATGATAACGGGTTATGTTGTGTCTGGCCAGTTCAATAGGGCTTGCGAGGTGTTTGATGAGATGATAGAGAAGGGACAATTGCCGAATGTTTTTACTTACAACTCGATGATACGCGGGCTTTGTATGGAGAGGAGGTTCGAGGAGGCTTGGTTAATGTTGAAAGGGATGGAATCGAAGGGTTGTAATCCGAATTTTCTCGTGTACACTACTTTGGTTGGTTACCTGCGAAGCGCAGGCAAATTGTGTGAGGCTCATGAAGTTATAAAGCATATGGTGGAGAAGGGGCAATATAGTCATTTGCTGTCGAAGATTAAACGTTATAGGAGATGCTAAGAAGGTTAACTGCCTTTTAGCCGAGGTGTTGATATCTTTTCGTTCCTATACTTAATAAGCTATGTAGGTCTCGAAAAACCCAATCTCGACGAGCTGTAAGTTTGCGATTTTGATTATAATGATGTTATAGTAGCTTTGTTCCATTTGTAGCAGGTATAATAATAATCTTTTGTTGGGGTTTTTCTTTAATAGAAAATTTTCCATGGTTTGATTCTCGTAGTTAAAAACTTACAAGCTGTGTGAAATAAAGAATTGCTCAAAGGACATCATCATACTTGTTGAATGAAATGGTTATCTCTGCCATAAAGCTACTACATTGTAGAAGCAAATCGAGAAAAAATGCTTAAGAAATGGGATTATTTGAGAAATTTATCGTTCGCCTATTTTGTTGCTTATTGCTCTATGACACCACTTCTTGTTAGCTGGTCATGTGTATTTGGTTATGGTGTTTTCTTGTGTACCACTGCTTGTGTTTGTAAGTTTTACACTGAACGGCTTTAAAGTTTTTTGTTTTTATAGTTTTTTTTTTCCTTTTCAATTGTGACTTGCTGAAATGTGGTTGCTTGATGTGCCCTAGAACACTCTATGGTTTATTTTGGGCACAGATTAATTATCGAGTTTTTTATACCTGTAGTAACTCGTATTGGTTTAATGTCATTCTATTTATGTGTGCAATTGTTTTATTCTGCTCTGTTTCTAAAATTTATACTGGATTTGTTATTATTCGCGCTTTTATGCTACCGCTTGAATTGTTTCTTCACTTTAAATATCGGATTCAATATTTGGCACTTTCAAGTTTCGAGTTATCAGCGATGATGTTATAGGTGAACGAAATCGATCAGTTACCTACCAGGATGTTCCATCTGGCAATGATATTAAGAGTGCCCTCAAATTTTTACAATGCTTGATCTTTGAGTATTAAGTTTCTGTTTCACTTCTGAAACTTGACACCATTTTTTTTGTTTTGGAGATTATTAGCTTTCATTTGATCTAAATTAGCTTATTTTTTGTATTATAAGAAATGACCGGTATTGTGTCATTATGTGAAATGGAAATGGAAAATGAAAATGATGAGAAAATTGCAGTTTTTGGTCCCTGGAAATGGAAAATGGAGTATCTGACATTTTTTGGCCTATAATTCACTTTTGGTTCTACCTTTTTTTTTTCTTTTGCACTTGGTCTCACATATATATGTATATATTTTTTGCAGGACTCAAAATGCAACAATTGATTATTACGAGGCGTTCTCTACTAATTTTTGTTAATACCATGACTAAAATTGCAAATTATGGGGCTAAAAGAGTTGAGATATTAATTTTATGAGAGCAAAAGTGTAATTGTTTTTTATCATTTACAGACAATTTTCTGTTCAAAGCAGGAAACAATTTGACACCATAGGGCGATGAGTTTGAACTTGGGCCTGCAATAAACCGCCTCTTCCAGAGGTGGGCTTGACCCGGCCAAATGTTGTTGAATGGGCCTTGAGACGAATCTCGGGCCCACAATTCCAGAAATCAGTAGGCCTGGGGCGCGTAGGTAGGAACCCACCCCGCTATACATATCTTTCTTTAATTAAGACTTAATATAATATTTTTATTCGATTTATTCACTTAATGGTTTTCTAATTACTACTAGTACTTAAAGTGTGCTTTTCATGCTCGTTTCTTGGCGTCGGAATGGTGATGTTAGCCTACTATATCAGTACGGAATTAAATACTCTTTTTTTTTTTTGCTAGATAGTTTATTTTATTTTTCGCCAATGTACGAGTCATCTAATGCTAGATTGATGTCAAACACCACATATTTATTTTGCTTCATGCAACGTGACATCACGTAGGTTAAAATAGTTGTTTGACAAAAGTATATTTATGACTATAATATGGCGCAAGGGTGAGCTAATGAACCATGCAAGGAGGCAATTGTTAAAGCAATTCTTTAGGACCAACCATTTTTTCATCCTCCAATAGCTGCCAGATGCTTGAAAAGCCAAAAAGGGCACTTGTTGAAAAAGCCACAAACAATTCTTTAATGCTCTTTTGTTTGTTTGATTATAATTTTTATTCCATTTTTCGAATCGATTTGACAAATTTATTAGTAGATGGTGAGTGACTCGTCAGTATTTGAAAATTGAAATAGTAGATGAGGAAACTCGAATAGGTCCGTATTTTCTCTCTTTCCATTTGAGGCATGAAGACGGTGCGTGTATATTTAAAATCCTTTGATACATATATACTAATTTAACACACGAAAATTATAAAATAAAAAATATTTATAATAATTATAGAATTTTAAATTATATCGCATTTTCAACTGTGCGGTGTACATGTCTAATCATTATTAAGTAATTATTATTATTATTTGAATTAATTTCATTAATAATTATTAGCTACATATTAAAAAAAATTAACTTTGTCATATTATATCAGCATCTAATCAATAAATATCATATAATTCTATATTTATATGTTTGAATTAAATTTGCTACTAATATTTAACTACATATTTAGATTATTGTAAATAGCTATCAATTTACTTATATATAATGATTGAAATTCTAAAAATAAAACTAATTTAACATTTATTATAAATACAACTTATTTAATTATTTAATAATTACTCACTCCGTCCCAATATAATAGTCCTGCGGTTGAGTTCACACAAATTAAAAAATGAGTAGTTTATATAGTTAAGTCATTAATTTAGTTAGCCAATTATACCCTTCTTGAATTTATAAATGTCAATTAATTCTCATAGAAATTAGTGTTGTAATTAGTATATTTGTTATTGGAATAGTAAGTTTGCACTGCAAATTAATTTACAATTTACCATGTAGAAAACTAGTATTTCAAGAATATTAATTAAGGGTATGTGTGGAAATGAAAAATTAATGATATGACGGCAACTGGACTATCTCTGTGAGACGAACGAAAATGGAATACTGAACTATATTTGTGGGACGGATGGAGTAAGTTTTTTTATTAAAATTATTTCATATGTAATTTGTCTTTTAACTAATATAACTAATTTAGATTTTTTTAATTATATATAATTTTTATATTATATTAGTAGAATAAAAGAAAATTATTGAATTAAAAATAATGAAAATATCAAATTAGTAATAAAAATATTAAATTAGACAAAAAATACATATAAAATTGGTTAAATACTAGGCTCCAATGACGTAAAAAACTGCAACACTATAATTTTATTTGTCAAATGAATTATACGAAGCATTCAGTTAAGAAAGATTATGTATTAATATATATATAGATATAATTTTATAAATATATTATGTGATTAATGTTGAACACATTCCATAAGATCATTAGTAATATGATTAATAAAATAAATATATTTTAAAAATATGAGAGGATTTGGGGTGCTTGAGAGAGAGTTTGGAAATTACCAATGATTCGTGGTGATAGGAAAACTGCTATTAATAAAGAGAGATTTACAAAAGATACAACAGATATCCAACAATTAAAAAGAGAAAAATACGGAAATACAATAAAGGAATATATACTAAAATTACACGGTCAACAATATTAACCATTAGTCTTATCACCCCCCGTCAAGCGCTGCGTGGGATGAAGACAAACGCGAAGCTTGGAACGTAAAAACTAGAAGGCCGAACGTGGTAAACTCTTCGTAAAGATGTCAACTAGCTGGAGATGAGATGGAACGAAACGAGTGGCTAGCTTACCCGAGGATACAAGCTCACGAACAAAGTGATAATCAAGATTAATATGCTTAGCCCTCTTGTGTAATGTTGTTAATCGTGTAATTTTAGTATATATTATTTGATTGTATTTTCGAATTTTTCTCCCTTTAATTGTGGGATATCTTTTTTATCTTTTGTAAATCTCTTTATTAATAGCAGTTTTCCTATCACCACGAATCATTGTTGATTTCCAAACTCTCTCTCATGCACCCCAAATCCTCTCATATGGTATCAGCTATACAATCCTAAACCCCATTCTTTCTTCTACACGACTGCCGTCTTCCGCAGATCATCATCACAACCGGACTCGTCCCTCAATCGTGTTTATCACCAGACTAGTCCCCTTTGGTGACGATCCCCTAGCTTCATTCGGCTTCTGCGACTGCATCTTCAATGCATATGAGAGGATTTGGGGTGCATGAGAGAGAGTTTGGAAATCACCAAAGATTCATGGTGATAGGAAAACTGCTATGAATAAAGAGAGATTTACAAAAAGGGCGTGGATATACGCACCCCAAAATATTATTAGTTGAACCCAATTGATAAGAACATCCCAAATTTTTTTGAAATACATTTATTTTACTAAATCAACCCCACAAACACCCAATTTACCCCCATATAATATAATAATAAAATAGAAAAAATGAGCCCTCAGTGCATGCATCTTCACGCCGAAAATTCTCCACACCATGACTCTTCCTTCTCCACACCATTGGAGAAGTTCTCCGCCGTCTTCACGCCAGAAAAATCCCCCAAATCGGAAGTCGAATCCGAACCTGATCCCCGAACGTCGTTGATGTCGTACGGAACCACATGAGTTTAGTCATCTCTCTTCGTCGGAGAATTGGCCAGAAGATTCTCCGACGACATCTCGCCGAAAAATTCTTCCTCTTCACCCCGAAGAAGAACCTGAGTGCAATCGGAGCAAATTGAATGCCTCCACTCGTTCCAGTGGTGAAAGCCTGTCTGGAGTGCGGCAGTTCGTCGGAGTGCGGCGAATCTCCGCCCATAAGCGCTGGTTTTAGTCATGGCAGATCCTTTGAAGAACTTGTCTTTCGTAACGCTCGAAGCCATCGGCAAAGTGGAGTTGCTCTTTGAAGTTTTTGCCATGGTTGTATTATTATTATTGTTGTCGTCTTTTTTATTTTTTCAATCTAAAAAGTCGCATATATCATATCATTTTGCCAAAAATTGATTTGATCCGAGTCATTACATAAGAAAAGACGAAATGCAGGAACAAGTCTAATAACAACGCAACAAATAGCAAACAAGTAAAAAGCTGAATGCACCGAACAATCAACCCACTTAATAACCACCCTTGAGATCGTTGACCACATCATATGGTATCGGAGTGACGGTTTCAATGGAGTGACGGTTTCAATGGTCGTACCCTCAACCATGAAACCAGGTTTGGGTCCCTCGGGCTGCCTCTTGGTGCTGATAATCTTGCCTTGTACCTTGGCAGCCTTCAACTTGTCGTTCCTTTTAATCCTCTGTAGAATCTCCTCATGGCACCTCGACGGCTGGACGTGCTCCACACCAAAATGAATCCTCTTCCTTATGATTCTGTTACCAACCTGCTTGTTGACCTCAACACCAATAGAGCGCTTGGTGACGTTCCAGACCCGGCCCGTGCGCCCATGGTAGAACTTGTGGGGCATACCCTTGTGGATCGACACGTTAACCTTGGCATCGACATAGTCGTCGATTTTGAAGATACGAAGTTAAGTGGTGAGATGGGTAGGACCCTTCTTCCTGAATGGCCGAGCAAAGAGATCCCTGGTGCACGACCTCAACCCGTGAACCGCCGGCATTTTGCGGTGTATTTCGGCTGGCTCGGGGTATGAAGTGTGTGAAGTGAAAAGGACGAGCAGATTATTATTATTGTCTTTTTCTTCATATTAATTAATGTGCAGGAAATCATTATTATGGTAATGATATTGTAGTCTTTTCAATAACTATTGTTTTTTTAAATATTTTAAGGTCAACTATCCCTTACAAGACAACAAATCTCCCACAGTTAAAGAGAAAGAAAATACATAAATACAGTCAAAAAATATATACTAAAATTATATGATCAAAGCCTTGTCAAAAAAACATTAGACGGCACGCAAGTCTTGCGTGACCGTCTCACACTTAATACTTATTAATCAATAAACTAATAATTGTATATACGTTTAAAAACTTAATATTTTTAATATGACATTTAATATTGTGATCAGGCAAGATTAGGGATAATTCACGCATTATACATGTAACAATCTTTATAAACAAATAAATTATCTTTCAGGTTAACAACTCAAACTTTTGCCAAGCACTGAAAGATGTCCTGTAAACGCAGGGACAGCATCTTCTTTAGAAAAGCAAATTCTTGAAGAGAAACTTATGAATTGATTATAATTTTCATATCATATGCTCATATTGGGAAAATACCCAGAAGAAATTTATTTAAGGATAACACATAAAAGTAAAAGTAAAAATAAAAATTTACTGCAATTGGGTTAATTGTTTGATTTGATCACTTCTTTTGCTCTTCCTTCTTCTCCTCTTTTGTTTCCTCTTTTTTCTCTTCTTTTTTATCCTCTTTCTTTTCTTCTTTCTTCTCTTCCTTTTTCTCCTCCTTCTTTTCTTCCTTTGCTGGGCCCACTGATAATATATCAACTTTCCCAACTTTCTTCAATTTTTTCACCACAGCAACAGCATCCATTTCTCCAATCACTGTTAGCTTTTGATTACTCAGATCAGCAGCTATTGAATCCACCCCTGTTTATCCATATGTAAATACACACCAGAATTTTATTTTAAAAAACAACATTTTTTGGGGGGAATAAAAAAAAAAAGAATCTAAAAAAAATTTTATAATCCTTTTTTTTTTTCTGGATGAAAAATAAAAGAATCTAGAAAGTACCAAAAATATCAGCAACTGCTTCAATGGCTTTTTGCTTTGTTTTTTCATCAGTCATGGTCAAAACTTTCAATATTACCTTCTGTAATTTTCCAAAATACAAAGCAGTAAGATTAGAGAAAATTGCATGTTATTCTTTTCTGCAATAGAAGCATATGTTTGTGAGTGAATTAAGGGAATATTTAGATGTAGAGACATTACCTGAGCCATCAGAGGAGAGCAGCAACAAGAAATGGACTTTGAAGGGATGTTTGTTTATTTGTTAAATTGGGTTTGATTTTAGAAAATTGAAAATTTTGGGTATAAATATGCAAACCCAAAAACAAGATCCCTTTTCCAGGGGCAAAAAAGGAAAGTGGAATAGTTTGTAATTAATTAAATGTATTATTTAATACTACTAGCTGTAGCTGCATTCTTTTCTTGACATTTTAAAGTGGCTATTTATATGTCAGCTTCACACAAATGGTGCCAAATTTCTTGAAATAGTGAAAGAAAATCTAGAAGATTTTGGATTTATTTTAATATTGTGTTTTAGTATTTTATTGTATATATTGGTAAAAGGTGAAATGTTTTTTTTTTTAAACCCCTGGACTTGTCTTTTGTCCTTTCGTATCTTGATGAAAAGCAAACAGGTTCGGAATTTGAAACCGTCACTTAAGGAAACATTAGTCAATGGAAAAGATAAGCTGCTCTCTTAAATAATTTATAAAGTACTGAATTTCCAGCAATGATAATTTTATATTGAAATTATTAAAATTGAAGGAGCTTGTTGTATGTTTTATTTAAAAAATAGGCTGAATAAATTATTATGGGGAGTTCCTACCAAAAAATATAAACAAAAAATTGAGAGAAAATAAGATATAAGCTCCTAAAAAAAAGAAAAATCAAACAAGACCTTAATCTTATTATAAGTTACGTTTCTTACTATCGATTATTGAAATTGAATTAAATTAAATTAAATAAGCCCTTTTATGTAGATTAGCCAATCTGGTCGTGGAAGTTAGATTCAGGCTAAGAGTAGTGTTTCAATGGGCCAAAAACGGAAGGCTGTATATATCAAGTGGGCTTAGGCTAACCCTTTGAAGAAGCCTTTTCAGGTTACTTTTCACACTTCGATATTCCGAATTTCCAAAAGTCGATCTATCAAACCAATAAAGACTAAAGGAAAATAACGGACAATCTTTTCCCAAAAGTATATCCAAATAAATAACGTTTAATTGAGGGGAATAAACAATTCGGCTAAAACTTAAATGAATAATATATATTTAAATTGAAATTGGCAAAATAGCATGGGTTCAGTAGGAATTGAAAATCTGGTCGAAATGTTGGTGGCACTTCATTACTGTTCAAAGTCAAGGCGCCAATAACAATAACGACACGCTCCTATAATAAAAACTTGCATTTTTAATATTACATGTACATAAATATATATATTTTTTTATTTTATTTCTAATTATTTGTTATTAATACAAACAGATGAAACCGCGAGCTACTAGAATGCATTTCACGAGTAATTCTTATTTACGGAGTGGAGGTATTTTTTGAAAAAAATTCCCAACCAAGACCACCCTTAATTTCATATATAATGGATCTAATTTATATGAATCAAATTTTTTGTGTATTTCCTTATTTGATTAAAAGTAGTAGGATTGTATCATAAAAGCACTGATGGTGTATATAACTAATATATCAATAAAACACTGTGATTGTATAATAAAAGTATTGTTGATATATAACAAACGCACTAATTTGGAGGTTCGCATATAATGACATGGTTCTCATTTGAACCCAACCCTATATATATATATATATATATATATATATATATATATATATATATATATATATATATATATATATATATATATATATATATATATATATATCACTATTAAATATGTTATAAATAAATAAAATAAATTAAGTTAATAAAAAATATGATAAAGTCTCGTTCATTTCAAAGAGTATATGAATAAATATGAGTTCATCAACCACAATACAACATAGGAAAATGTAGTTGAATTAACTACAATAAAGAGAAATAAAATAAAATAGATCAAGTTAATATCATCACTCCAAGTCTAACAACTTCAAAATGAAATAAAATTAATCATCATAATCTGTATTTATTTGTAATCCAAATAATAAAAATAAGACCCGTCAATTTTTATTTAATATAAAATAAGAAACAATTAAAAAAACAAATTTACAAAAAAAAAAAAAAAAAAAACGAAGTTGAATCGGTACAGGTTCATTGGTCCAACCGGTTCTAAAGTCTCCCGATTTTAACATGAAAAATCGGACCGATGTGATGACCGGTTCCCGATTGAACCGGTCGATCCGGTTTTTAGAACCTTGATTTTTTGTGATCATGTCATACGCCGCGACGATTGACATAATTCAAGGACAATCTATCTCTCGCGTTGAACTTTTTCTAAAAAAGTTAGTTTTCAGTCATGTCATATGTTGTTATATCAAGAGTGACAATCATAAGGGTTTAGAAACATTTATCGTCGATAATGAGAATAATGTATTAAAAAACTACAAATGTTGTGTATAAGGAAGTATTTCATAATTTGTAGATTACATTTCGTCTAATAACAATTATTTTATGAAAAATGTAATACCATTTTCAATACTATCAAATCCTTGGATAATGATTAGATGATGATGATATGTTTGTGCCGCGCGCGCGCGTGTGTATATATATATATATATATATATATATATATATATATATATATATGGGTTCAAATGAAAACCACGTCAATATATGCGAACCTAGAGACCAATCCAGGCCGTAGATCTAATAAAATATGTGGACCAGATTTTTTTTATTTTTTAAATTCATTAAATTATATATATGGAAAGAAAAGGGTTTTTAGGTAATTTTATAAATGCTATAATCACATTAAATACCAAAATCTCCTAAACCTAATTCAATCGTCCAGCCCTTCCTTCTTTTCTCACCCATTTCTTCACCTTCTCTTTCCAAAACGGCGCTCGGCCCAACAAACCCCCGTCGGCAAAGCGGCGGCAGGCGAAGGAAACCGCTCCGGTCAAAGGATTTTGCGGCTACCGGTGAGGGCAGGCGAAGCGGCGGACCGGCTGGTTTTTGGTCTGGTCGGGCGGAGCCTTCTCCTTCCCCAGATTTCAGAAATCCGCCGCCCACAATTCTCTCCGCCTACAACCCGACAGCAACGACAACGGCGGCTAGCAGCGGAGCTCGGCCCAAACAGCGAAGCCTTCTCCTCCGTCGACGGTGATGGAGTTACCGTGGCTATGGTTTGGTTCGGTTAGCCGCTAGTGGCTGTTTGGGGGTTTGCTGGCGACGGTGTCGGGCTTGGTGGTGTTGGCGACTGGAATTGCCGTGGTGGTGTTGGTCTCGGCTCGGCGAAGTCGGGCCGGGGGTCCTTGGGTTGTTTTGGTTGGTTCGAAAAAAGGGTTGTGTTGGTTTGTGGTTTCGGGTTGGCCGGCGATTGTGGGGTCTGGCAGTGATGGTTTGGTTTGAGGAATTTGGTGGCTGCGGCAATCTTGGCTCCGGTAGCAGCGGCGATTCAGCCTGCGGGGCGGCGTGGCCGTGGTTGAGGATTTGGATGGAACAATGGGGGTTGATGGCTTTGGCACAGGTCGGGGTTTTGGGCCTGAACGGGGAGCATGGAATGATGGCTTTGGTTGATTTGGAAGGTTGTAGATTAGGAATAAAATCTTTTACCTGTATGTTGTTGTGTTGTTGCGGTGGTTGATTCGGACGGCTCTGAATTTTTTCGAACAGGGTTTGACGAGGGTTGTTCGGTCGAATTTCGGACGGCTTAAACCATAGAATCCTCGCCAATCGAAAAGGGAGTGATAGCGTAGTAAAAAAGCACTGCAATAATATTAAAATAATATTGCTACGTTAATATAAAAGAACTAAAATAAATCTAAAATTCTTACTCGTAATTTAACAGTGCTTTTTTATACAGTACTGTAGTGCTAAAATTAATCACATGCGATACTTTTAATATTCAGGTTTTTAAATTTATTTACATTTATTTATAAAACGAAATTTGTGATGCTTTTCTGTATACAGTCGTAGTGCTTTTCTTTCCCCGTGTGCTTTCTAAAGAGCAATGCAGTGCTCTTTCGAAATATTGAATATATCCAAAATACCCTTTTTATTAAATTAATGCAATATTTTACATAATTAACATGATGACGTGTCGTAACCTCAACCATCAAGATTATCCAATCTAATTAAATGGATGAATCAAATTTTTTGTGTATTTCCTTATTTGATTAAAAGTAGTATTTGAACCCAACCCTATATATATATATATATATATATATATATATATATATATATATATATATATATATATATATATATATATATATATATATAAATTAAAACCGGTCCGACCACGATCCAACCGCGTTTGGACCTGTGAACCACTGAACATGTAACTTTACCGGTTCGATGACCGGTCCAGTTTTCAGAACAATGCAAAAAATTATCGTCACTGGAACTTTAAAGGCAACCTCGAACCAGATGGTGTGATATTCAAATCAACACCAATTCACCTATATTGCTTCCTTAAATAATCTTAATCTATATAACGTGATCGCCAAGTTTTGTAACCAACATGGTCTTCATTACACAACACAAGGGAATGATCGATATTTCTCAATTACATGATTGAAGTTCCAATTTTCAGTTTTAACTCATGGTTCACCAATACAGAACATTTGATGGTGTTTAAAAACTTCGATGGGAGGACGTTCTATAATAAGTCAGTGTTTGAATCGAATTTGCACGCACTATCAAAGCAAAGATATACTTCATATTCTTCATCATTTTATGATGTCATATATATTAATTAATCAAATCGAAAACATCAATTGTTGGGGAAAGAATATCATGACTTCCAAATAATCGGAGCATTCAGTAGTTTTTTCAAATTTTGAGTATGTGCTCGCCACAATTGTGATATGTTATTCATTAGTTTGAATAACATTAATTATTCCTTAAAATATTGTATAGAAATCTCAAATGATCTATTATTTGAAAATATTGGTAATAAGAATAATATAATAGAACATAAATAGATGATAAAACGAATGTCAATAATTGTCACCTTTATATTTTCTCAACTTTCGTTCATTGTATAGAATGTCATCAAATAAATATTTTCAGCATTTCTCCCAATTACTTGCTTCTGATATATCGTGAATATATTCTCGATCATCTATAAACAACCCCAAGAATATCATTCTTCTGATCCCCAATATTGCATTTCATTAAATTCTTCATATTATCGTGACCTTGGACTCATTGAATTACATTTTGGAGACACTGAGCATAATAATGATAACCCGCTCTTAGCGGAATATAGTGAATTCGTGCCAATGAGAACAAATCTAGTTGCTTAGGTGTTCATTCTTTTCTTATTAACTTCCAAATAAATTTATGAGGAAACTCAACATAAGTCGAACTTCATGCTTCCGGATATTTTCTATTCGACTCGAACCAACCTAAAAATATGCTATGATGTGTTGATTTGCATTTCATTACCGCATCCAATTGATCATTATTATTATACAATATATTACTACTGGAAGATGAAAACTCAAACTCATGATAGGTGCAGTTTTATACTAGATTTCATAATCTAATACTCTGTACGCCGCTTCGCTTGGAGAAATGTAATGACAGTTATAATACATGTTGATTTCATCAATCTTTTTCTCCTCTATATCCCCATCTTTATTCCGATAGAATATTGCAGTGACCCTATCGTTACCTTTGTTGACATATTTGAATAAAGATTTGATAGATATAGATTGGTTACACCATTCAACATTCATATGAGCTCCATACTTCAGCAGTAGATGAAGAATATGTGTAACGACCCACCAGTTATCTAGCTGAACACCACTCTTTGTAATAGTTCTTCCAATATTTCTATGTCTATATACTAGGTAACCACGACATTGATAAAATTTACAAACCTCTTTGAAAAATGTGTTGTGCAATTTCCATCAACCATGCAAGGAGAAGATTCATGGTTCATGAATCATCAAATTCGATATAACAAATAATATTTTGAATCTTTTTATCAGAAATTCCAACTGAAATGATTCGATCAATAACACTAGCATTTGGAGATTTGTCTTGCTTTGATAGAAAAAGAAGTATGTGCACATAAGTAAGACCTCTCCTTTTGAACTTAGAGTGTAAATAACTAAAAAAAAAAATTCATAAAATACAAATTAATGACAAATAAAAAACAAAAATATTAATAAGTTATTACTCATAGATTAAATAATATGAAAACATAAAATTTCTTTACACTCACCTGAAATAGTTTTTTCTTTATTTTTGTTATCACGTAAACCTCTCATTAAAGCATCCAACTTGGTTTTGAAAATTCTTGAAATTATATCACGTATCCACTAGTTTTAAATTCATTTTATCAACAAAGCAAATAAATCAGAATGGCCAGAGATTGTTTTAGAATTAGTTGATATTTTTACAAATTTATTATAGTTGATGCCACAATATCCTTCACTCGATGCTTGGTTAGCACTTGTATTGTTTTGCGCGCTTTATGAGATAGTAACTAAAAATATTATTTTATGAGACAACTCAAATAAAAAAGTATTGAACGTAGTAATATTTGATAAATAACATGTTGGTAGAAAATAAAATAAAATAAAATTATATTATATTGCGTGTTTTTGTATAACTGGTCAAATTATTTTTGAAAAAAAGTGACAAATTTGATTTTGTTAGACTCACAATAAAAACAATAACAAAAAAATAAAAAAAATAATAACAAAAAGCTCACAATAAAAATAAAAATAACATAAAAGTGATTTTATATATATATATATATATATATATATACTAATTAAACTATCTAAGATCTATTAAAACTGAGAAACTGGAGTTTGAAAAGTAAAGGTAGAAGAAAGAAACAAAGAACACTCTTGGGTTGTCAATCCAAGAGGTCCGAAAGAAAGAGAAAAAAAGGAGAAAAATCCCGTTTGAGGGCGTGGCGTGTTAGGCATCTTCTGTGAGTCCCCCTCCTTTTATAGGATATGTATGTATCATTTTCTCTCACCAAATCCTTCTTCAGAGTAGCCTAACTCCAGGCAGAGTTAAAGGCATATATATATATATATATATATATATATGTAGGACTAGGTTCAAATGAGAACCACGTCAATATATGCGAACCTAGGGACCAATCCTGACCTTAGATCTAATAATATGTGTGGACCAGATTTTTTCTATTTTTTAAATTCATTAAATTATATATATGGAAAGAGAAGGGTATTTATGTATTTTTACAAATGCTTTAATTAGATTAAATACTAAATCTTCTAAACCTAATTGTCCAGGCTCCAACCCTTCTTCCTTCTTTTCTCCGGCCCTTCTCCCACTTTCTCTTTCCAGCCCCTCTCAGTTGCCTTCCTCCTCTACCTCCACCACCCACCCGTCACCGCTTTATCCGCCGCCGAATCCTCCCCGCCCCCGCGCTGCCGCTCTCCCCAAACGCTCCTCTTTTCCATCGCCTCCTCCTTCCGCCTACCCTCCTCGCACGCGCCCCTTACATCCGTCCAAAATCATCCATTCTCCACCAAGCAGCCGCCGCGCGCAATCTATCCACCAAGCCAGCCGCCGCGCGATCAATCTCTCCAGAGATTGGCCAGTGTATCCCCTTCCCCCTTCCTCGGCCGTCGGCGATTAGTGAAGAGCTGGCAAGGCGGCGGCGTCTGGCAGAAACCGGCGAGGCGTCGACCTTCTCCACTTTTTCCGAAATCGACGGCGGTCCGGTGTGGGTTTTG
>BMAC01000039.1:1323883-1342875 GCA_014905375.1 Phtheirospermum japonicum
CGGGACGCTTTTCCCAGAAGCGTCCCGCCACAATTTTTTAATTTGTTTTGAAACTGATATATTTTTTTAATTTTGATTTAAATATATATTATTTATTTAATTTTACCATATATATATATATATATATATATTCAAATGATCTTATTATTTTTAATAATGATTCTTATTATTTTAAATCTTAATTATGGTATCAATCGAACTATGTTAAGCAATTTTTTATTTTTTATATAATAAAAAAAGAAACCAATTCATCATTAATATAAAAAAGTGATATATCTAATCTATTTTGACTCACGATAAAAAAATGATATTATATATATACATGATATTATTATTTTAAATATGATTTATGGTATCTACATTAATTATATTAAGAAGATGCTTACATAATAAAAGAAAAATCTAATCCTACGTGATTAATATTAATTAGGGTGTCTATCTTAATTATGTTACATAATTCAAAAACGAAACTAATGTTACGTGATATTTTTGAGAAAAAGTGATATATCTAACATTTTTGGACTCACGATAAAACAAACTTATATATATATATATTGTCAATGATATTATTATTTTAAATATGATTTATGGTTATCCTAATTATGTTAAGAAATTTTTTAAATAATTAAAAAAATCTAATCCTACGTGATTAATATTAATTAAGGTGTCTATCCTAACTATGTCAATTAAATTTATACATAATTAAAAAAAGAAACTAAGAGCATCTCCAATGCAACAATATTGAAAGTGAAAAAAATTGACACATGGCATAAAAATAATTATGTGGCACGTTAAATTGATTATGTGGCACATTAAATGCTTGACATTGTCAAGAACAATGTTAAATTCTAGACATTGCTCTTGACAATGTCTTCAATTAATTTTAAATATATCATCCAATCATGTTATTTTTCTCACTTTATTTTTTCTAAAAATAAATAAAATAAATTATCACATGTATAACATTAACCTTGATGCATTGGAGAGCTTTGTTTATAAAATGTCAATGTCATTTGCCACATAGGTTCAATTAACATTATTGCATTGGAGATGCTCTAATGTTACTTGACTTTTGTTCTCTTTTTTACTTATCTTTTTTATTTTCTCTCCAAACCCCGCCCNTCTCTCTCTCTCTCTCTCTCTATCTATCTATCTATCTATATATACTAGTTTAAATACCCGTGTATTACACGGGGTTTATCAAAAGATAAATATAAAAAATATTTGCGATAATTACAAATTTTTATGTAAAATGAGAAATTCAAATGATGTATCCTCAACTCTTGCCTTGTACATGTCTAATTTATTTATTAATTATTAAATTTTTATTTTCATGCTTAGATTCAATTCGTTAATAATTTATTTACATACTTATAAAAAATTAAAAGAAGTCACATTCTAAACCCGTGCCTAATCTCTACTTATTAATTATTATTAAGTTATTTTGTATTTTAATGTTTAGATTAAACTCGTTAATAATATTACTTACATACTTTGAAAACATAAACGGATGTCATACTCTCATGTGTCGCATTGTATCGATGTCTAATCAATATTTAATAATAACGAGGAAACCCTTCATAAAATTGAGTTTGAAAAAATGTAAAATATACAATACCCGCGTGTTACATGTGAATATGTGATATAAAATATTAAATTTCTAAGACACTGATAATTCTATTGAATAAATGTTGTGCATCTAACTTGTAGTATATGTAATATTATTTTTCTTTCTGCGTAAGATACTAATTTGTTCGTGCAGATATATAATATATATGTATCAATGAATTATATTTGAATTAGATAAAAAGATTTAGAATATAAATGTAAAATATACAACACCCGCGTGTTACATGTGAATATGTGATATAAAATATTAAATTTATAAGATACTGATAATTCTATTGAAAAAATACCGTGCATCTAACTTGTAGTATATGTAATATTATTTTAATTTTTTTCTGCGTAAGATACTAATTTGTTCGTGCAAATATATAATATATATGTATCAATGCATTATATTTGAACTAGATAAAAAGATTTAGAATATATTTAATATTTATTTTTCTATGCATAATAATTTATTATTAGTATTAGTATTATTGTTTTTTTTTTTTGGTGTAACAATAGTTTTTCATATATATTTTTAATATTATTTTTAATTTATTATTGAGATTAGATAAGAAATTTAAGTTTATATTTTTATAATATTTATTTCCCTTCTGTAATAACTTTATATAACTCATGTTTTTCTTATATAAATATTTAGAATTATAATAAAATAATTTTAACTTTTATTGTAAATAAAAATTAATTAACTTATATATGATTTTTCTAATTAGATATAAATTTTTTATATTTTTATATTAGAAGAATAAAAGTAAGATATTGAATTGGACAAAATATGTTAGGTAAGATGTAATAAAAGAAAAATATTGAATTAGACAAAATATAATATTAGGAAAGTATTAAAGTAGGTAAATATATAAAAAGGAAAAATACTAAATTAGGTTAATATTAGGCTCGGATGACACCGAAACACTAAATTTTTTTTCAAATCTAACGAAGCATGAGAATTAGACACATAAAATAGGATGATTTTGCATTAATATATAGGAAAGATATATATATATATTGCAAAAACACGATAAATATATAACCAACCTATAACATCAATTTGTACTACTATTATTATAAATTATTGCACTAACTTATTCAATATATAATCCAAATATTATAATCAATATGTATTATTTTTTCCAAGTGTGTTATTGGCGAAATTGTCTATTATTTAATTAATTTTACAAGAAAACAATGTACAAACCCTACATTTTGATAACCATATTTTTTAATTAAAAAAATCAGACTATAATTTATAAACCCTAATTGTTTTATATATATGAAAACCTTGAATTTTGGGGTTAGCATCTTGAATTTATTTTTTGCAATTTGACACGAGACACCTAGATGAAGTTTTGACTATCTATCAAATAAAAATTAACGAACCGATTTTGCAGGAATCCCAAAAAAAATTTCGATTTCTTCCAAAGCAGATGATTAATCATTTGCTTCTCACATTTCATGAATAGCCGGAACATTGAGAAATATACAAAAAGACCATTTTGGGAATCGGTCTGATCCTATCTCTGTTCTTTTTCTTTTTAAAAAAAAAGGATCCCAAAGAATTGTTTTTTAAGTTGTTGAATCTACCTTTGATTGATCAATGTGTAATATTCTGGATTTAAAGCAGACGATAATCATTTGCTTTCGAAAGAAATCAAAGAGTTTCTTTGAAATCCCAAATAATCGCTTAGTTCTTGTTTCTCTGATAGATGGCCAAAACTTCATATGGTTCGAATACTATTAAGATGTCCACCAGAAATCATAAATTGTTGAACAAATAATAAGATCTTTATTTTGTCCCTTCGAGACGATCGCAAAATAAAGCACTAGTTATAATATATTCAAGATAATTACGTATTTACAAAATACTGTCTCAATTCAACATATTTCATTAAATTCAGAGTTTCACGTCCCACATTTTATTTATGTAAGCACCGAGATGCTAGTGGCAACGACTTCCCGAAATTTGACTTCTTTCTTTTCAATTAAGCCACAATGACATCCGAAATTCGACTCTTTTCTTTTCTATTCAACCGCAAAATTATTTTTTTAGCAAAGAAACTTCAAGACGCGGGTGCCAAACGCGTCTCGCAATTCATTTTTCTCTTATTTAAGCATGCCACTTTTGCTACAGGCGTATTGGCTGCTGGGACGCGGGTACCACCAGCGTTTCGACCCATTTTTACAATTCTTTCCGAACTCGCACTATTATTTATTTAATTCAGCCAAACAATTCTTCTAGCTGGGATTTCTTGAAATGTGNAAAAAAAACAAAAGACCAGCATCGTCCAAAGAATATCTGAGCCCATCGATCCCATTCAATTAAAAAAAAATAGTTTGCCTCACATAATCAAAATAAAACAACCAATGGGCAATTGACATAAATCTTTAATATACCCAAACAATTAGTTCGAAAATGATACTAGTACTACTACTTATACAAAAACAATAATAAATGAACCATGTCCAAATAAAAACATCACCCTCTATTTTTATTTAATATGTCAATACACCAGATAAATTCACAATGTATTAAAATATGAGATGAAAGTAGAAGATCATGTTGACCGGTCAATGCATGTTGTCATCACATGATAGAGCATGCGTGTGGGTTGTCGTCACTGAAAAGCGAAGCGACCGCCTCGTCAGAGGCCACGGCCACCGAGTACACCGCCGGCGTGTGGAAAAATGTGTGCACACTTGGTGCGGCCACATTTCTCGACGTGTCATAGTAGTGGTTGATAATGTGAGATGGGTACTTGTAAAATGAGGAGAAATATGAGTATCCCGGATAAGGCCACGGCTCGGCTGCTTTTCCGGCGCGTTTGATGGCCTTGAGAACCTTCTTTTCCTCCAATCCATATCCACTCACCGTGATCTTCTGCAAATCCATGTCCACGTCCACCTCGTCCACCCCTGAGACTCAAATGTAAGGCCATCCGCATAAGTAAGGGCATTTTTGAAATTAGTAGTGTTTGTTAATAGAATCTAAAAGCCGAGAATTTTTTATTTTTTTTGAAATTGAATGTTTATAGCTTTTTAAATAGAAAGACAACACTCATATGAATGGTAAGAGTATTTAGGAAGAGAGAAGAAAACAACAATCTAAGCTTTTATGTATTAATTAATACACTAATATATGATTATTTTAAGCTAAAAGCTGAGAGTCATGATTTTTTCTTTTTTTCTTCTTCCTTTTTTTTAGTGTGTGGCAAAACACTCAAAAGTAGGCTAGCTAGTCTTGAAAAAGAAAAACCAACAAAGAAATTAAGCCAAATATGACCATCTAATGTAGAAATTTATCTTCCACTTTTTCAAATAATTAGTACAGTATAATAATAATAAAAATAATAATGTACCACAATACAAAAAGTGCATATAGATCATATTTGGTGTGCAAATTTCTGGTAGTGGCAAAGTATATAGAGTGGGAAAAGCACAATAAGTTAAATAAACACATCAAAGAGCTTGAGAACTACACATCCACCACAACTAGTTGCATGCACAAACAATCACCCACACCAAATGTGAGTTCCTTGTCAAGGTTTCTAGCTTCAAACTAAAAAATTTTCTTTCTTTTTTGGGGAAATCTTAAAATTATTCCATTTCATGTGGACCAAATAGGAAAATATGTCTTATTAAATCACACACACTTTTGACTAGCTAGTAAAAAGTCCATAGATATTTCAAACTGACCTTTGAGCTTGAACAAAGCTTTCCTAAGCTTCCCAGCACACCCCTCACAGTCCAAGTTTGGAACTCTCACCTCCACCATCTGCAATAACATTAATTATTCTTCAAAATATTTATGAAAAATAATAATAATAATTTGTAACCACAAAACAACATGCATATAAACAAAATGCAGAGGAGCTGACATTAGAGCAAGAAAAACTTACAGGACATCTTGAAATATGAAGAAGAAAAATGCAGGAATTTGGCTGTAATATTTCCTTTATATAAAAAGGAAAAATGTTGAGAGCCCTTGTTGTTTTTATGTTGTCCCTAATTATTAGAGGTCCTCAGTTTGAATATATTTGGTGGTGGTGTTATTAATTATTATGAAGGTTCTTAAGGAACGAGCAGATATATTGAAATTGAATGCATTGGGTTTTGAAACAAGAAAGCAAAAGGCGTCCACGCGTGGCTGCGGACAGGCGTGATGACATTTATCCCCACCCTAAATAATAATAATAATAATAATAATAATAATAATAAAACTTGTTACTAACTGCTTTCAAATTTTCATGGAAGAAGAAAGTGTTCGTATATAAATTAATAAATTGCTTTTCAGGCTATTACTACGTAATAAAAAAGTACTCAGATGGTACATAAGCTGACGGACTATGACTAGCATTCGTACTCCAATCCAATAAATAGCTGGAAAGTTTGCATAAATTTTTGTAGTACATGAAAGTAAATGTCTGTGATTTGGCACTCTGTTTGATACAATTATTGGGTATTTGGGCAGAAAAAGGAAATGCCCCATGTGATTCATTAATTGTGTTACAAAGTTAGGACTTTAAATTGCAGCTCTAATTTATTTTATTTTAATTTTTCCCATTCACCAGATAAATTTATAGGAGAGAAAGCTAGAGTGGCACATGAGATTTTGTTTTACTTTCAATTTGGTAGTTTATTTTATGTTTCGATAACCTATGTGAATGTCAAGTGTATATAATGGTATTATTGCGGCAGTAATAATATAATTTATTAAAACAAGTTAAATAAATAATAAAAGAATAAAACCTGTACTCTTAATTGCAAGTGGTCAGTGGGGGAAGCTAGCAGCCTAGTATTAGTAAATGCTTAACGTGGGGCATTGACCGCATGATCTCATTGTACCTTTTTTTCCTTCACACGAGTTCGAATTTTTATTTTTATTTTAATTTTCAGTTTGTAAAATTTAATATATTTGTTGTTATTATTATTAAAAATGTACTCCAAAGTTGAGCAAACTGGCAGTTTGGCACAGTTTCTTCAAAATTTTCTCTTTCTTTATCATCGTCATATGTCACTTCAATGAAAGTAAAATATCAGAACGCTCATTATAAGGGCGCATTTGGGAGCATAATCATAAAGTTCGATGATGACTTATATTCAAAAAATTAACACTATCACTAACGGACTCCCGTAAGTGTTTTTTTTTTTTTTTCCTAATTTTTTAAGTTCAACCTCCATAATTTATTTTAATGAATTTCGAAACTGAGGTTTTGTTTTTAATTGTTTTTTCTTTTAAATAAGGGCTTTCGAAAATTTCTTTTAATAATTTTTTTTTCAATTCAGTTGTTTGTACGATGATTGCAGTTTTCCCAAAAAAAACATGAAAAGAAAAGGTTGAGAATTGAGAATTTAAAATCACATAATTTTGAAGATAAATTCTCAATTCAACTTTTATTTTGTAATCCACCTCCCACGTAAATAAATTCATCATTCACTCCTAATCTAAATTTGATTTTTAAGTCCACCCCCTCATATTATAAAAATTCAATTTTATCCCTATTTAATGAGTTTTGTACTTTTGCGGATAAAAGTCAAAATTTATGGTTCAAAATCTAAGTACTTACTTTCAATGTATCTGATACTGAATTGTTATGTACTGAATACTTCGTGCCTTTGAAATTAATACTTAACTTAGAATACTACGAAAATTGCCATGAAAAGGTGCTTTTAAATTGGTATCAACTTATAAGAAAATTTTATAATTATGTAATTAACTTTGGTGAGGATAATTATCTCTAAAAATGGAAACCTTGAGACAATGCGAGAAACAAAAGACGTATCACCTGAGCTACTTTTGGGTTAATTAGATGTTAAAGACGGATCTGATGAACCATATGGATGCCGCTCATGATTCTCATTCGATTCCTCTAAAATCCTAAAGATCTTATAGAAATCCAAAGAATGGTCCAAGACATCGACCACCATCAACAACGTATCCAGGTGCAGATGCAAGAGATACTTGAACATCAAAAGTAAACACAAGAAATCATAATTTATGTTCAAAAACGAGTCAAGGCCCTTGAAGCTAAGCCAAGTACATTTGAAGGAAGACGACGTATAACTTTTGAAACAGAACCTCTTCTACATCAAAAGGGGAAACTGACCGAGGTTATAAGACAACCAACGAAGGAAGAAAAGATGATAACTATAATCAAAGGAACTCCATTACAACCCAAAAGGTAATGGAGAAAATAAACATTGAATATCTACACGACCTTATCGAGTCCTTCACAGGGTTGGGTATTGTGGATCTAAAAATGCTTAGGAGATTCTTCGGCCTTAGTTCCGAGAAGCGCTCCTGCACCACCACCAACAAGTTTCAATTTAGGCAAAAGTACGACTTCACGTGAACCAGTACCAGATGCATCAATGCCGCATGTTGGGGATCTCACCATAAAATGAATCTCCTAGGGATATAGTGGGTATCAGGCAACGTTCCCGAAGGCCCAATATTCTCAACACGCCATACGAAAAATATCAAATTGATCCCATACATTCGTATGGATTAATATTAAATCTGGATGTCCCACATTTTAAGAATCGAGAGATACTAATTGACGATTGGGCATCTGCAATGCGAATTGCAGCTGGAACTCTCATCCTATAAAAGGAATGGTTCATTTTACTCCTTGAAATGAGTTTTGAAGTATCGATAAAGATCGCATGGGATTTAACAGGAGCAAATATAAAAATGGGAGTTATATCTGGAGAATCATTAAAAGGAATAGTCGATAATATGGCTAAATTATTCAAAACCCATTTTATCGGCACAGGATATTTCGAGGGTATGGAAGAGGAAAAGCAGAAAAAATATCGACAAGCCCTCTATTTTCTCGAGTTACGAGATATTTGTCATGTAGACGAATATATCCAACTATTCGCTGATACAGGTGGAAGGCCAAAGTGAATGACGGAGATGCGGCGCAACTTTTCTTTGAGAAAATACCAAGTCTTTTGAGAGAGTGAAGTGTAGAGTTTTTTTAAATCCCCGGCAACGGCGCCATTTTGTTTTAAGAGTTTATTTTAAATCCCCGGCAACGGCGCCATTTTGAAGTGTAGAGTTTTCTTTTAAATCCCCGGCAACGGCGCCATTTTGTTTGAAGAGTTTTCGTGGTGTTGAAATAAATCAACGGGTTCTTGACTTGGTATTATCGGAAATCGATTCGATTGAGAGAATCAATGTGTTTCAAGCTTGAAAGATAAAGGAAAAATAAAAATAAAATAATTAAAATAGCTAACTATCCTAGGAATTGAAATTGCATGTTGGTAGGATGCCTCATCGGATGCCTTAACATGAAAATGCAAGCAATTAATGAAAACAAGTAAAAACAAGCATTGTTTCACCAAGTACAAGCATGCAAGCACAAGGTACAATTATGCATAAAATCCTAAATAATGCAAATTAACAAAAATTGAAAGCATGGATGTAAAGAGAAAGGAAAGTTGACAAGAAAGTTCAAAACTTTAAAAATAATAACAAGAAACAAAGCCTAGATCTAGGATTGAAGCATGAAACAAAGCATAAAAATCAAAATCAAAATAAAGCATAGGAAAAACTCAAAATCATGATGATCAAGGACCCGATCTATAGCCTAGGTGTGTCACTCAACTAGAATACATAATCAACTCACATGTTTCATCATGAAATCAAGTAGCTAAGAGAAAAAACATAACATGAAGAACAAGCATGGAAATGAAGAACAAAACATGAAATTAAAGTATAAAACATGAAATTGAAGGGAAACTTACTTGAATTAAGAAATGAAACAAAACTTGAATGTAATTGCATCAAAGTAACAATCCAAAGGAGTATTTGGATTCTTCTTAGGCTTACAAACCCAAGGGGGTGCTTGAAATTAAATCTAATCTAGGAAAAAAAAATTACATAAAAACTTGAAATTGAATCTAAAACCTAAGAGAGAGAAATTAGATCTTACAAACTAGAGAGAGGATTTTTAATCCCCAAACCCATGCTTGGGTTGGGAGAAAGATGAGAGGTCCTCTTACAAAATGAGAGTTGTGAGCTATTTATACTATTTTTTATTGGGTTTAAATGGGTCAATTTGGGCTTTTTAGGCTTAATTTCATGATTTTGACCACAATTGACCCGTGTTGACCAAGGTGGCTTGGTCTTGGCTCAAGGTGGCTAAGTTTGGGCGAGCCTGGGTGCTTGGGGCTGGCAAGGACGTCCTTGGGCTGAGCTGGGGTGGCTAGGCGCCAGTTTAGGCTGCTGCCTAGGTGTGCTGCTGGGTGGGCGCTGGAGTAGGCTGCTGGCCTAAGTTGCTGCCTAGGGGTGCTGAAGCTCTTAGGCATGGGAATGGGCTAGCCTAGGCTACCATTCCAGAAACTTTGGGCATTTTGGAGCATTTTCACACCTATTTAGGCATGCAAGTAGGCAAGAATAGGCTTGAGTTTGGGCTTCCATGCCTTAGCTTGAATTCAACTCCTTAATCCACATATTAAATGAAATTTTAAAATATCAAAACCCAAGGATTACACCAAACCTCCAATTAATTGAAACTATTTAACCCAATTAAACATAAAATTAACAAGAATCACGAAAGACAACAAAACTATAAAAACAACTTAAAAACCTAAATAATCGACATAAAAACCGCTAAAACCAAAATAAAATCCTAATTAAAAATACGAGAAAAACACAACAATTACATGCAAAACAGAGAGATGTTGATCCAAGAATACAACCCAACAACTAACATGAATATGGTTGCTAGAAGAATGCCATTCCTAAAAGCCAAGTTAGCAATGTGGTGCCACCAGACAGCACTTCACAAAAATTATAAGAGATTAAGAGGAATTAATAAATCAGTTCCTCTATATTGTGCTGAAAATAACACTCCAACAGTAGTCAGAGGTCATCCACAGAGACATAAGTGGAAGAAAGAAAAAAGCCACTCTTATGCTCGTAGAAACAAGAAAAGGTTTCCATGGAAACCAAAGTAGCCCTGGTCAAAACAAAAGGCCATAACTATAAATCAGGACAAAGGGGCCGAGCCGAAGCTGGGGCTCATTTTCAAGCCAATGAAGCACCAGCAGGACTCCAACAAAAAGAACTTTCAGACGAGCTCACACCAGAGCTAATGAAAGCTTTAAAGATTGCAACTACTGGACGTGTAGAGTAAAACGGCACATTTCTACAGATTGCCCTGAAAATCAAAAAAAGAGGAGTTAGACAATTCGAGATAACCAAGAGTTCAAAGAAGCTGTCTATTATCTAAATGGTACAGGTGTATCAATTTGAGGATATACCCTCATATGAAAGCATCTATGAAGAAAAAATTTACTCTGAAGATGGAAGTGAATCATATTCAGAATCAGGGTGAAGGAGAGTTTCTTTAGCAAGTAGTTAGGGAGGATATGTCAGGATTCCTCTCAAATACAATGGTTTGTCATAAGATACTTATGAGAATAATGAGAAAAGATTCAAATGTATGAAGGATTTACAACAGGAGCAATGGAAAAGGCAATGGATAAGTTGGGGTTAAGGAACCGAAAACACCAAATTATCCCCAAAGTTTTCCACAGGAGAATTTGCGATACCCACGGAATACACAAAAAACCAAATTGAGATGCAACTAATCCCCTACAGAGAAATCTAGGAGATTAAGAGCGGACTCAAAAGAGAAATGGCGAATACACTTTCATGGATCCACATTGGAGCCATTAGAGTAATTATAAAATTAACTTTTAAAGAAGGAGCTGATTCACCCTTAAATCTCGCTCTCTTTGATAAAAGAATCTTAAAACTCAAAGATTCTTGTCTTGGAGCGATCACAGGAAACTTGTACGCATGGAAATCGGCATTCAACGTCTACCCAAGAATTGCGTATAATTTGGCAGATCGAGATTTCAGCAGAGTCCTTACCCTTTATCAAGATTTCAAGAGGCCAGACCTGATGACGGAGGGAAACAGACTGTACTTGTTTACATACAAGATTTCCTATGCACTCTCGAATACTCGTCATTTAGAATATTATTGAGAAAAGAGTTCATAGAAATACCAAGGATCTTCGAAGACATGGCAAAATTTGTCTTTCCGGAGATCATGCAATCTCTAATAATTGGAGAAATCAAAATGAGAACCCAAGATTGTCCGGTTCTTAATAAGAGGGAGAGCCTCATGATCAAACCAAGGAGAATGTATCTCCAACAAAACAGAATGATTAGTGGACCTCAATGGAAAGATCCAAGAATCAGCCAAAGCACTCGAGCTACTGAAGTATTCAAAACTAATGGAGAGTTGAAGTGCCCAGAGGGATGGATAGGTGTAGAAGTGATATTCGACATTACTCAGAAAGATAATGTCTTACCTTGTGATGCATTATATCACTTACAACAACCTTCCCTAGGAAGATAGTAAGGAATCATCAAAATTAGAGAAATTGAAACAGTTATTGAGGGTAGCACGGGAAAAATCCCATAGCAACTAACTATAGGGATAGAGTTTCTCGAGGATCATAAACCTTGGTAAATATCAAGTGATGGAATGGAGTTTACGGTGGGTGAAAAAAGATACAGAATTAAATGAGCACCAGTCTATTCTCCATATACATTCCCGTTGGTATGATATATAAGAAATATCGTGCATAATATTTTACAGCCTACATTGATTCAGGCTCAGGAATCTGTACATCTAAGGCAGAAGTCTTCCCCAAATGGAAGAAGAATTATCTCCTGTAGCAGGAATAGATTTCTCTAAAATGATTCTATTCCTTAAGAGAGAGATCAAGTAATCGAAAATGATGATGGGATGAGCAAATGGTACTCCATGGTACAAGGTCAACACTCCACCAATCTATTTTCATGATACGGGAGCGGATATTCTGTTAGGAAATAATTTCCTATAGACATTTAAAAGATTCACACAAGAAAATGAGATTAGAAGACTTATTTTCACAACCCCATGTGATTATAAGATTATAGTCCAGCGATTAAGAGAGGAATTCCACAGAAAAATGCCAATCAATTTTCACAGCAAGCGTGGTGATAAAGAAAAATTTCGACACCCAAAAATGAGGGACCGAAGTAGGTATGGAGAAGCAATTCTCCAACTTTGAAATGAGGTCTAGGGGGCCGAAAGGAAGAGACGATAAAATCACAAACGATTGAATTCCTCAAAGCTAGCCGAGACACAAGCTCACAACCAGACACCGCTATGGAAGAACAAATTTCACTAGAGGATATCAAAAGAAAAATTCAAAAGAACTTCAACGAAGATCCTCTAGTATAGTGGGATAAGAATGAGCTCAAATCATCTTTGAATGTGAAAGTCGGGAAAGAAAACGAGCTTGTTAGATATAAGCAAGAAGATCGAAAGAATATGCAACAAATACTCAAGGAACATAATAACCTTAAGTTAATTGAAGCATGCGTCTTTCCATACAGTAGCCCAGGGTTCCTGGTCCGTAACCATGGGGAAATAAAAAGAGGAAAACCAAGATTCGTTATTAGCTATAAGGGGATTAATTACATCTTCGAACTCGATGGGTATTATATTTCAAGTAGAGAACATTTGGAAAATTGCATTAAATATGAAAAAGTGTTCTTCAAGTTCGATTATAAATCTGGGTTTTACCAGATTAAGATGGAAGAAGGAAGAAAGAAGTTCACGACCTTCTCCACACCACAAGAACACTATATCTGGAATGTTATACCTATGGGTAGCACTGTCAAACGGGCCAGCCCGCTCCGGCTCGCTACGGGCTACCCCAAAATGGGGCGGGGCGGGCCTATTTTTTCGCGGGCCAGGAAATTCTAAGTCCGCGGCTCGCGGGTCAACGGGCCAGCCTATTTTAAACTTTTTTTTATAAAATTATATTTTTATGTTAAAATTTAATTAAAAAATTACTATAATATTTAAAGTTTTCTAACGGACAAATAGGAAATAAAAGAATACAAATATTTCTTCAATTTTAACCAATATAAATTATAATTTTAAATTTATTAAAAAAAATAAAAACGGGTCAGCCCGCTCCGGCCCGTGAAAACCTGCAGGCTGAACGGGGCGGGCCAAAAAAGCCCACGATCAAACGGGCCTGGGAAATGAAAGCCCAGGTCCGCCCGTTTGCTCGAGCTGACGGGCCAGCCCATTTTGACAGTGCTACCCATGGGTCTAGCAAATGCACTCCAAAAAAATCAGAGGAAGATGGATAATCTCTTTAAATATTATTTGAGTCTCATGTCTGTATACATTGATGATATCCTCATCGCATCAAAGAACATGAAGGATCATCTAAAATATTTATAAATTTTCTCAGATGTTTGCTACAAGGAAAGATTAGTGTTTTCAGAAAAGAAGGCAGTAATTGCTACAAGAAAAATTGAGTTCCTTGGAATAGAAATCGATGAGTCGGAAATCATTATACAAAATTATATTGTAGAAAATATACAAAAATTTTTAGACACACTCAAGGACAAAAAGCAACTTCAAAATTTTCTAGGAGTTGTTAATTTTGTTGGGATGTTTATAAATAACCTGACACATTATAGGAAGGTGTTTAGTTCCCTACTAAAAAGGACGCCATTTTCAAATGGAAAAAGGAACACCACGAAGGAATTAAACAGCTTAAGGAAGTCTGCAAACAACTTCCCAAACTTGCAGTTTCAAATGATGAGGATGAACTGGTTCTATATACAGATGCCAGTGATTATTGATGGCTGTTCTTACAAAATTAACACCAAAAGGAGAAGTGCCATGCAGATATTGCAGCGGAATATTTTCAAATAGCGAGGCAAATCGATGACATATTAATCGAGAAGGATTTTTTGCGGTTAGAAAGGCGTTAAAGAAATGGTCTTTATTTCTGGTATCCAAGAAATTCACCTTGAAAATTGATAGTTCAAGCGTTAAAGCCTTTTTAAAAATAGAATTGAATCTAAACCCAAAAATGCTAGATTACTTAGATGGCAAGTTGAATGTCAATATTATGATTATGATATTGTTGTTATAAAATATCACGAAAATATTCTTGCAGATTTTTTAACTCGAGATGGAGGGACATGTCTCTAACGATACCCTCAAAAGGTTAAGGCGTTCCAGGGAAAGCCTGGAGATCCTTGAACGAGATTTTAGGACGCTATGTCTCAATGCGGAGGTTGCAGGACGACTTCAACAGGCCGATCGGGAATCCATTTCCGATCACATATGAGCATGCCAACTGACACAGTGTCAACTGTTCTCAAATTTGCGAAGGTCTCTCCTTTAGGCCGCATCACCTACAGTGCAAAAAAGAGTATTTCGATAATGAGTCTCTAACCCGGAGGTTATATATTTAAGTACCATAATCACAGGTGTTGCAGATGATACATTCTATGAGGATGTACAAGCTGTAACGAATGTTGAAACCCCTGTGTCACAATCGGAGGTTTCAAGTCAACCCACCACCTTTGGGGTTTAAGAGGGAGAGATGAATCTTATGCCATAGACTGGCCCTTCTAAGATTCAAACTGACGAGATAAAAATCTCTCATATGCAGATTTATCAAAGGCAGTGGGAGAAGTTAACTACCAGAAGAAGTATCAACACCGATAAAACAATAGTTGATATCTCGGAAAAATATCCAAGAGTTTGGATGAAAGTGGGAAGTCATCCAAACGAGGTACGACAATGGTATAATTTTGGAGCCTTAGCTTCAGTTTATACTATTGCACCAGGCTTCGCAGAAATCTCCAAACTACCATAATGGATTGGGGAAGCGATTTACGAGACTTGGGCCAATAATCCACATTTGTCCAGAGGAGACATCCTGGAGCTGTATTTTATCAGTGCAGCACCTGAACTAGCAAAGAAGGGCTTCAACGAAACTTTTCATTTCATTAAGCTTAGAAGACTAGATGAAACCGCCAAGAGATACATGAAGGCTGCCTCACCGGAGGATGCACCAGTGATAGTAAGAGAAATTTTAGAAGACGATGCTTCTACACGACGAGCATGAGGATCATGGGTTTGTCTAACTAAAATGGACAAAGTAAAATATCCATTTAAGTTCTTTCAGAATTCGGCGAATGGATCATTCCTCCTGATTTCCATGATAGGAGCTATTACAGGTTTTGCAAAAACTCTTTTCAAAATAAAGAGAAGAGTTCTCTAGGAAAACAAGATTACAGTGAGCAAAGAAACCTACCGGAATTTTTGCAACATGGCACATGTCGAATGGTGGATTGACCGGATCTATTAGGTATGCTCGAAACAGAAGGAACCTGAGTTTGGGAAAGGCTTTCGACCCAAACCGGACCGACAGGAGAATACAGCTGGAAAATACAAAAGACCAGGTGGTTTCAGAAAAGCGTGGGGACCACGCTAAAATAAAATGTGAAGAGATTCCCGACAACACGAGATGGCTGAGTCATAAGGGACCAGCAACGAAATGATTCGGTGAACACTAAGGGCCACTGACTCGCAATAATAGAGCAAAAGATGTAAATAATGACGCACCTTTTATCAACATGTTTTGGAGTTCGGATTTGAAATCCGAAATCAAGTCTATAAATGCCCAGCGTTTGAGGAAATAGAGGACATCGAAAATTCACTTCTATTTTCTCATAATCATAGTATAATGATTGGGAAAAAAAAAAGAAAAGGAATAAGTATTGTAATAATTGTCTATAATAGTGAGTTTATGTATTTTTCGAGAACAAGCCTTATATATGAGAGGCTCAAAGGTTATCTTCTCCCAATAGGATATTACTAATGTAATAAATTTGCTTTTAAATTCTTAATAAAATAAAGACTTATGTTACTATATATGTGCTTAATATCACATTAATTTATCTCTATAAATTAAGTATCTCGTACGCTTGGAGTAGGAAACGAACAAAGGCTGTGTTGAATAGTTGCTGAAGGAGTCGGATAATTTGTAGTTCAACTTCTGAGAATAAAAGTTAGATGATGATACCGTCTGTAAAACGAATTAGGAGCGGTAATTTTCCGACTGGTGGCATCACAACCCATATCACCCAGGGCTATTTTGGTCAAATGGAGGTACGAAGTTATAGAAGAAATTTAATTTTACGGAAGCATGTTGGGCCAAATTACTATCTGGTAATTTTCTAAGAATTCGTTATTCTGTACCTAAGTATTAAGTATGATACAGCTAAGTATTCAATTTCCTGTACAAAAATCTAAGGGTATACATAAACATATCCTAATAGAGTTAGCTTTAATTTATGTATCCGGTTAAGGAGTGAAAACAAAGATTGTTTAAAAGCGGAGTAAACCCAAAATGAAAGAAGCTAAATGGAGTGGTCTACAAAACCACCAAATAACTATGGTTGGGTTCAGTGCAATTAAAATTACTAAGTACCGCAAAGATGACAAATTATTACATGCAAGTGTACGTAGTTATATACATTAGGAAAAACTATTCTAAAAGAGAGATTTTGAAGGTGAGTTGAAATGGTGATTTTGTCCTTAAATTGTAAAAGGAAAAAAATAATTTAAATACAAAAATTATTTACAATTTTTCTGATTAAATAATAGTAATAATTATCCAAATTAAATTTAATATATAAAAAATTTGCGACTCAAGAAATTTTTATAAGTAATACTTTTTAAATAATGACTATTTTTCTGTTAAAAATATTTTAATTATTTAATGTATTAAATTTATATTATTAATAGAAGAAATATTCAACAATATATTTTGCGAATACCCTTATATATCATCTTTTTAATATTTATCAAATATTTTTATACAAATAATTAACATAATTAATTAGTCAAATCAGCTAATGCAATAAGTTATAAAAATTCTTGCACTTAAGTATCAATTATACAATAATTGTCGAACAGAATCGAAAATAAAGGAGCAAACCATTATATTGCACTCAATGGAGTACATAATAATGTATTAGATATGTTAATTATTTTGAATTTTCATCGTTTCTTAACCAATAATGGTTTATCGCATATATACTACTAAAACACCAGGTGTACGAAAGACTTTTGTTATGCAGCTTTTTGGAAAATAATGCATAATTTTATAGTAAAAAATGTCACACTTTTTAAAATGCATATATATCTTTTTTTTTTAATAAAAATGCATAATGTCTTTATGTACAATTTTTCAACATAAAAGTATTTATTTTTATTCGAACTGTATAACACTCTAACAAAAGTTTTCTCCTACACCTACTGCTAATTTCTTTTATTACTGAGTTTTCATTATTTTTAATATAATGCTCATTGAATTTCCGATGAAGAAATAGTGAATATTTTATAATAAATAATAAATATTAGTTACAAACAAATGCACAACCCATGAAAAATTTCAAACCTCCAAGAAAAACAAATATGCTCGTATGTTAAAATAATGAAAACATTCGTAGTGAACCAGTGATAATTTGCCTTTAAAAGTAAATCGCTTTTGAAAGTTTTTCTTGCACGACATTTTTCTTTATTTCAATTGACATCAAATTTTTATTTAAAAATTACTAGTTGAATATTTGTGTATTATACATGACTTGTCAAAAGATAAATATAAAAAATATTAATTACAGTATTTAATTAAAAAATAAAGATAAATATAAAAAATATTAATTACAGTATTTTAATTAAAAAATAAAAAATTCAAGGATGATTCTCAATATGTGCGTTATTCATGTCTATTCTATTTATTAAATATTGTATTTATTAAATAATTTTATATTTTATATTTATAATATTATATATTATTTATTTTATAAGAATTCAAAAAGATGTCACATTCTCGACCTGTGTCTAATATCTATTTATTAATTATATTTAATATTTAAACTAAATTTGTTAATACTTATTAGTTACATAATTTGAAAAATTCAAAAGATATCTACTTTCAACACGTGTCGCATTGTACCAGTGTTTAATCAATATTATTAACTAGTTTAATACCCGTGTATTACACGGAGTTTATCAAAAGATAATATAAAAATATTTATGATAATTACAAATTTTTATATAAAATGAGAAATTCAAATGATGTATTCTCAAATCTTGCCTTGTACATGTCTAATTTATTTATTAATTATTATAATTATTAAGTCTTTATTTTCATGCTTAGATTCAATTCGTATTTACATACTTATAAAAATTCAAAAGAAGTCACATTCTAAACCCGTGCCTAATCTCTACTTATGAATTATTATTACGTTATTTTGTATTTTAATGTTTAGATTAAATTCGTTAATAATATTACTTACATACTTTGAATACATAAATGGATGTCATACTCTCAACTCGTGTCACATTGTATCGATATCTAATCAATATTTAATAATAACGGGGAAACCCGCATAAAATTGAGTTTGAAAAAATATAAAATATACAACACCCGCGTGTTACATGTGAATATGTGATATAAAATATTAAA
>BMAC01000039.1:1343390-1357788 GCA_014905375.1 Phtheirospermum japonicum
ATATGTGATATAAAATATTAAATTTATAAGACACTGATAATTCTATTGAAAAAATATCGTGCATCTAACTTGTAGTATATGTAATATTATTTTAATTTTTTTTCTGCGTAAGATACTAATTTGTTCGTGCAGATATATAATATATATGTATCAATGCATTATATTTGAATTAGATAAAAAGATTTAGAATATATTTAATATTTATTTTTCTAGGTATAATAATTTATTATTAGTATTAGTATAGTATTATGTTATCTTTTTTGTTTCACTTTATCTTTGTTTTTGTTTTTGATTTCGTGTTACAATAGTTTTTCATATATATTTTTAATATTATTTTTAATTTATTATATTTGGATTAGATAAAAAAATTTAAGTTTATATTTTTATATTTATATTCCTTTTGTAATAACTTTATATAATTCATATTTTTCCTATATAAATATTTAGGATTATAATAAAATTATTTCAACTTTTATTGTAACTAAAAATTAATTCAACTTATATATGTTTTTTCTAATTAGATATAAGTTTTTTATATTTTTATATTAGAAGAATAAAAGTAAGATATTGAATTGGACAAAATATGTTAAAGAAAGTATTATAGTAGGTAAAATGTAATAAAAGAAGATTATTGAATTAGGCAAAATATAATATTAGGAAAATATTAAAGTAGGTAAATATATACAAAGGAAAATTACTAAATTAGGTTAATATTAGGCTCGTATAACACCGAAGCACCAGATTTTTTTTCAGAGCTAACGAAGCATGGGAAGTAGAGATATAGGATGAGAGAATATTGCATTAATACATAGGAGAGATTACTATGATATAATTTTAATATTTTTATGGTTATATCAAATTCATTCCTTACTAATATTTAGTTACATATTTAGATTATTGCAAATAACTCGTAATTTACTTATATAAAATATTTAAAATTTCAAAAATAAATTTATTTTAACTTTTATCATCAATAAAACTTATTTAATTATTTCATTAAGTCTTTTTAATTAAAATTCTTTCACATGTATTTTTTAAATTAAAATAACTAATTTTGATTTCTACTAATCATATATGACTTGTTTATATTTTATATATTAGGAGAATAAAAAGACATGTTGAGTTAAATAAACTAATATCAAATTAGGTAAAATATAATAAAACAAAAGGATTCAATTAGGTAAAATATAATAAACTAAAAAGATCAAGTTAACCAAGTACAATAAAAGAAAAATACTAAATTAGGTAGCTAATAGACTCGAATGACAAATAAGCAACTGAAGCACCGAATTTTTTTATTTGTCAAACGAAGTATAAGAAGCAGACACATATATTAGGAGGATTTTGTATATATATATGGGTGATGTTTTTCGGGCCCTATTTGGGCTAGGTTAAATCCAAAATTATAATTATGAATCTCAATCTCATTTATTATAAAACTCAAATATTACCCAACTAACATTTTCTTATACATAATCTCTATTATATAAACACACAATTCTCTATTTTATTCTATTATCACTTTCCGGAAATTGAAATTTCACCCCCCTAATTTTCACATTTTTTTTTTCTTTTCCTACTTGTTTAGATGGCACAGACACCACCAAAATTCTGACACCCTATACAACGGACAATGAGAAAGGAAAAGCGAAGAAAAGAAAGTGAAACAAGAAAGACGAAAAAGAATCAGAAGAAAAGAAAACATCCTTTTACAGTTTTACTGCAGTTGGCAGGGAAAAAAAAAGGAGAAGAGAATCTACTTTAATTAGGCAGCTGCAAATGTGTTTTCCCTTTTATTCTTGATATTATTTTTGTTCTTTTGTTTTTTTATGTTCTGAAACATTGTGGACATTGGATTCTCGAGTTTCATTGTTCTCATTATATGTTGCCTTTAATTAGGACAAATATCTTTCGAATTATCCTGTAGAATGTGGATACACCGATGGTTGTTTCATCAAATCATATGTATCTCTAGCTTTTTTAATCATTGCCTTAAACCCTTGAAATTTGAAACTAACAGTTGTTTAGTACGTCATTAGTTTTAGTTAGTTATGTTTCTTTGGTGGCCCCAATTGGTTTCGTACCTACATACTGAAACGTTTATGGGAATTAATTCTCACATCAAGAGCCTTGGCATTTATGTACTTATCCGAGATTTCTTACTTTCTTGTTCATTAAGTAAATGATTTATTTGATGTGAAGCTATAAATAACTAATAATCACAAGTTGGAGGTGCACTAATTATGTATAATCAGAAGTTAAAAAATTATTATGTGTTATTTTAGAACTTATATTAAAAATTAAGAAACATATAAATTTGAATAACGCATCATAAATTTGTTTTATTTCTTTAAGTGAGTTTTAAGTTGCCAAAAATAGGTGCAAATTTAAAAATGATAATTAGTTTGAAATAAAAATTTAACCTCGAAATGATATTTAAAAGAAATCGGACGGAGTAAAAACTATTTCTCCTTCTTTTTTTTTTTTTTTAATAGAGGAAATATAAGGTATATTCATAGCCAGAGAGCAATATCACACGCGTTCGACAGAGTCGTTTTGGCATCAATGTATTGCTTGGAATAATAAGACCAACAAAAGATAATTCAGTCGCCTTTTTTGCCTGCCTTGTGGTTATTGGCGCATACCTGTCTACGTCAATATTTCAATAAATCAATTTTAATAAGTCTCTTTTCTTATTTTATTTTTTTTTCCAAAACTCATTTAGTTTCGGTTAAAACAAGGAACAGAGAACTTCATATTTCGGTTAATTGATTAATTAGTGATCGGTAATGGTTGTGTTTTGTCTAGAAAACAATATTATATATAAACCTTATATATTTGAGCAACAGCATATTTTAATCTAGGTATGATTACAAAAGACCCCTGTGGATTGAGGAATTTACAGAAAAACCCAGAGCCTTTGGAAAAAGAAAAACTTTAGAGGGATTTTGTTGGGGGTAACTGTAATACTTTACAAATATAAGAGGGATTTTTGAAATGTGTTTGCTTATGAAGGGGCCAAACTGTAATACAAAATCAAACCTTAAGTGGACTTTTTTATAATTAGCCAACCTCACGAAAGTAATTATCCATTTCATCTAAGAATGCATGCCAACTAACAAACGCTGGGTATTGATTTTCCTGACTGAGTTTGATCAAACTTATGGTTCTATTAGTTTAATAATTGCAAAAACTACCACTGATGTTTAGCTAATTAGCTTGATTCAGAAAATATATATAACATATTAAAAAATTAATTTTGTTGAGATTTATTTTGATGGCTAAATATATAATTTATGTAGAATTAAATATTATAATATTATTTTACATATTGAGTAGATAATTATAGTACATTTATTTTCTCAAAATTGATTTTCGGTGAGTGAGAATAATTATGTAAGTTAGCCATTTGAAAAGGGAAAGTGTATAAAATTCCACACTGAAAATGTAAAATAAATTTATACACTTTATAAGTTAAAAGAAAGTTGTATTGAGATCATGTGATTAAACCCATGCACTGTTTGGTTGTAACTGTGGGCTTGAGCCTAGGCATTGACCTTGAATCTTGAACATTGACTTATTACTTGAGACTCTTTGGGCCATGGGCCTCTCTTGGGATATATGAGATTGGTTTTGAATCAATTCATTTTTTTTTGGACTCTTCAAAGGAGAATGAGCTCGACCCATTAAGATGCTCAAGCCTTTTGGTCAAATGAAGATGGGTTCGACCCATGACTTCTCAACTTTATCAACAACATTTGAGGAGTTTCAAAACTGTGATAATGGAGGTAGTGGTTGTAGTGGAGAATTAAAGCTACTAATTGCAGATGCTCCATCCTTTTCAGATTCTCAACTCCTACAAGGTGAAGTCTATAAATAAACTTCTCAACTTCATCAGCAGCATTTGAGTAGTATAAAAACTGTGATAATGGAGGTAGTGGTTGTAGTGGAGAATTAAAGCCACTAATTGCAGCTGCTCCATCCTTTTCAAATTCTCAACCCCCTGCAAGGTGAAGTCTATAAATAGACATAGAAGTTTTAGGCAGAAGACACGTTGAATCAACTTCATTCTGCATATTTCATGCACTAAAGCCTCAAGAATTTGTTTTAAACTTTTTTGCTCAATTTCACACTTTTCAAATTCGTTGGAACGTTGAAGTTTAGTGTGCTACTACTTCAAAGGGGTTAAGTCATTGTATCTTTGGGAACATTACGCCAATTCCGTCAGCACTACACGGGGCGTATTTATCTTGCGGAAAGAGATCTTTCTCTCCTCGACTTGCTGAATAATCTGTCCGGTTCAAGAAGGTGTTAACTTTTAGTTTTACATGTTTTCCATTTTTTTCGGTTTTAACTTTTGTAAGAACTGTAGTACAGTTCAGTAGTAATTTCATTTTTATATTTGTATTTTGTAACATATCAAGATTACAAATGCTCTCGCTTTATTTGGTTATCTTGCTCAAACGAGTCTAGCAGATAAATGGTCATTCTGCAGAACCAAATCGGTTTTAAGCTATTTTTTGATAAAATATTTTAATTAGCCATTCCCGAGTTCAATTGTTCACTTCACCCTTATTTTCATTTCTCCGTAACAGTACATTTATTGGCATCGAGATAAAAACCACGTCCGACGTTAAGTCTAATTAAGAAAAGGGATATTACAAAAAGTAACTCTAGGGTTTGACCTAATTACGGAAAGAAATAGATAACTTTTAAAATTATAAAAAAATACCTTTGAGGTTTGATTTTTTGTAAAAATTAAGGGACTAACTATAATATTGTATAGATGTGAAAGAGATTTTTGAAAGAAAAAATCCGATTATGAAGGTAAATGTAAGACTTTGGGTCATTTTTCATGTAATTTTGAAAGCTTGCTGGATTTTTTCTTTTTTAATTAGTTCGAACCCCATGGGCACATTTTGTAACTAAATCTTAAAAATATATCATGCTAAATTACAAATAATCATTTTTCAATTCCTTTCTCTTTTTCAAACTACTGCACCCTCAAAGGATTTTTGTTAGGTAGGAATAAAACCTTAAGGGGGTATCTGTAACTTTTGAAAGATAACGGAGTATTTTGTAATAAAACTAACTTAAGGGATTTTTTTTTGTAGCTATCACTTTAATCGTATGCAAAGTGCAAACAACATAAGTTGTTTCACATGCAAATTTTGTTGGAGAAAAGAATTTGAAAAAGTTATATTGGTAACTTCGGCCAAATATTTTAAATATAGAAGGGTTATTATTTTCGAAAACGAGCTTCATATTCATAATTTAAATTGCGAGTAGATAAACGTGGTATGCTCGCGTTCATAAATCCGTGTTTGGATGAGTGAGGAATCAATGATCAAAGTTAAACATTTGAGAAGTGGATTTTCAAGTTGAATAGGTAGTGAGATTTCTATTTGTAAGATGGAAAGTCCCACATAAGAAGGAGACTCATTTATAGATGACATTATTAAAGGAAGTCAAATGGACATTAGTTATAAGTTGAGTGAGGACATAAATCCTCTTGCGCGCCATCACCCCGCCCACCTTCCGAACTCGGTTGGGCTCGGTGGCGGCCGTGTAGTCCCGGCTGGGCTTGGGCTCATTTGGGCCTTTGAGTTTTGGATCAAGATTTATTTAATTCTTTATGTGTTGGGCCTTTAGTGGAACCTTCCCATCCTTTCTTGTTGAGTAAGAAAAAGAGATTAACTTGTATTAGGAATTCTAATTCCCGTGATTTTCTTTCTTGTTTAAGGTTTTCCTCTAAAACTATAAATATCACCCCCTATGCAGTGAATACACACAAAAAGAAAATCATCAGTATACGTACATATCATATCATATCCCCTGCCTACCTCACGCATCACATAACTTATAATTAGGGTTTGTTTCTTAGTTATCTTGCCAGTTCTCCATCTCTAAAATGACCAGATTGATTGCTCCTTCCGGTGTAGGTGTCGTTGTATCTTGGAAGATTTATCACCATAGATCCTTGAGTACTGCTTACAAGGTAATAAGAATCTTAAAGGAAGAGGTTGCCCGCCTCGACATTTTTCCATTTCTACTATTTGTTTTTGTTTTCTTTTTAATTGTATTGATCTTTGTTAGTTCAAATTATCCTCCGTTATTATCCCAACTTTATTGTTGTATCCACAACAAGTTTAAAAGTCTTATTGTAATATGTAATTTGAAATAATGGCAAGCAATCTGGCTAACTTGACGCTGCCTGATTTGACCAACGCAACTACGCCTACCCAAATGAGCTCATCTCTGCCCTCGTCTGGATCTGGTATGATTCTTCCTAGACCGCTCACTGGTATGCCAAAATCTTTTACAACCTCTACCTTTTCATTTGGGTCTGGTATGACTTTTGGATCTGGATCATTCACTGGTATGCAGAATAGTTCTGCTCCTCTACTTTCTCATCTGAATCTGTTTCTATCCCCTTTGGTACTATGAAACCTGCTTTCGTTTCAGCCCATGCTGAATTTCTTAAAAAGTTTAATGGAATTAATTTCAAAACTTGGCAGCAAAAAATGGCTCTTTACTTAACTACTTTAAACCTACCTCAGTTATTAATCGAGGCTGCTCCCGTTGTGATTGAAGACGATACGAGTTTCGATCGTCAAGTCGTCATTGATGCGTAGATACAAGGAGGCTATCTCTACAGGCATTATATCCATAATGGATTAGACAATACGTTGTATGCGGTGTATAGTTCGATCAAAAGTACTGTAGGGAAACTCTGGGTTTCTTTTAAAAAACTAGTACAAGATCGACGTCGGCACTAAGAAGTTTATTGTCGGGCGGTTTATGGAGTTTATCATGGTAGCTTCTAAAACTGTAATGAGTCAACTCCAGGAGTTGCAATTGACATTGCAAAGCATATAGTCTGAAGGCATGCATGTCCGTGAAAATTTCTAAGTTACTGCTATCATTGAGAAGTTGCCACCAAGTTGGAGAGATTTCAAGAACTATATGGAGCATAAGAGAAAGCAAATGACTTTGGAGAATCTGATTGTCAAACCGCGCATCGAATAAGACAATAGATAGTCTATTGCAAAGTATGGAAAGATCTCAATGATGGAGGCAAAATTTCACTTGGCTGAAGCTAATTCTTGAAGAAACGAAAGCACCAAGGTTGTGGGTAGAAAGGGAAGAGGAACCAGAAGAAGGCCAAGAAGTTGAAGGCAACTATCACAACCGTGGCAAGTCTAGATATACAAAAAGATTACATGAAACCGCCAAAAGAAAGTCAAAATGCTGCTAATATCGTTAACAATGACACGTCTGATTTGGACCTTTGTGCGGTCGTGATGGAGAGTGGCTCATTGGTACTAGAGCTACTTGTCATGTGTGTTCTGATCGGGATGTGTATTTTGCCTATACCACAATTTTTGAAAGAAACCTCTATATGAGAAACTCTTTTACTATTGAAGTTGCTAGTATTGGGAAGATGCTGTTGTTTGAAGAGTTTTAGTGGTGTTGAAATAAATCAATGGGTTCTTGGCTTGGTATTATTGGAAATCGATTCGATTGAAGGATTCAATGTGTTTCAAGCTTGGAAAATGAAAGGAAAATAAAAATAAAGCAAATAAACTAGTTAAACTATCCTAGAAATTGAAATAGCAAGTGGGTAGAATGCCTTGGTCGTATGCCTTCAATGAAAATGCAAGCAAAATCGAAAATTTAGCAAGAACAAGCAATGTTTCACCAAGTACAAGCATGCAAGCACAAGGTACAACAATGCATAAAAACTCAAATAATGCAAATAAGCAAAAATTGAAAGCATGAATGGATAAAGCAATGAAAATAGACGGGAAAGTCTAAAACTTTATGAAAAATAACAAGCAGCAAATCATAGATCTAGGATTAAGCATAAAACAAAGCATGAAAATTAAATTGCAAATAAAGCATGTGAAAAACTCAAAATCAAGATGATCCAAGACCCGATCTATGATCTAGACGTGTCACTCATCTAGATTCCATAGCCAATTCTTAAGATCTAACATGAATTCAAGGTGCTAAGACAAAAAGCATGAAATGAAGAAAAATGCACGAAACATATGAGATTACGTGAAATTAAATGATCTAGGTCTCAATCTATGATCTAGTTGTGTCACTCAACTAGATTCCATGGATGATTCACAAGATCAAGCAACAATTCTAATAGCTAAGGCAAAAAGTATAAAATAAATGAAGAACAAAACATGAAATTAAAAGAAAGCTTACTAGAATTAAAGAGAGAATCCAAAAGCTTAATTAAAATTGCAAGAAATTAAAATCCAAGGGAGTACTTGAATCCTTCTTGAGCTTACAAACCCAAGGCAAAACTTGAAATTAAATCTAGAGAGAGAAAATAATCTCAAACCCAAGCTTGGGTTGGGAGGAGGTGTCTTACAAAATGAAAGAGAGGTTCTATTTATACAAGTTAATTAGGGGTGAATGGGTCAATTATGCCTTATGAGCTTGGATTTCCATGTATTGACCAAATAAACCCAAAATGGTCAAAATAGACCAAGTTTGACCCAAATTTGCAAGGTTGCTCGACAGGGGCCCAGATGGCTCGGCGCTGGGCTGGTGGTTCGACAGGACTCGGCGCTGGTCGGCAGGCACGCACAGATGCGCGCGGGTCTCGGCGGGAGTTACACGCAGTGCTTGGCAGCTGCACGCGGGACTTGGCAGGCATGGCGCGCAGTCGATCGACTGCTCTCAGCAGAACGGGCATGGTGGCAACTCTCTGTTGAGTAGTCGATTCAGCTCTCGGTAGTCGATCGACTGCTCTCGGCAATCGATGCGCTGAGTCTCGGCAGGCGCGGTCGGGCACTGAGTAACCCAATGTCATAACACGTACCCAGTGTCAGCCATAATTCTTCAAATCGAGCCCCGATTCCGCTAAAACTCCAATCGTAAGCCCATACTTGATCATATCCAGACTAGAATACTTCAAAATACCTAATTTAAACATAAAATTAATTAGTTAAGATTAAAATAATCATATTAAGTAGAAAATCAAAAAGAAACACAAAAATAACAAAACGAGAAAACAAACAAAAAACCTAATTAAACTCGACTCAAAAATTACTAAAATCAACATAAAATCCTAATTAAATCACGAAGAATATCACAATAATTACGTGCAAAATAGCTGTTGAAGATGACGTCCGGCTTAGAGTTGATTTTGAAGGAAGTGTTGCATATTTCAAATATTAGGAAAAGACTTGTTTCTGGGTCTCTGCTTGTCCAGCTTGGGTTTAAGTTAGTTTTTGATTCTAGTCCATTTATGCATACTAAAATTGGAAAGTTCCCCATTGAGGGTCACCTTGAGAGGGACTATTCAAGTTGAATGTAATGGCTAAACACCCAGTTATTAATAATAAAATTATTGCTTCTTTTTATCGCCGAGTCTTGTGATTTACGCATATTAGATTTGGACATGTTAGCATGAAATTAATAAATAAAATTTTAAATATGAATTACTAAATAATGTGAAATTGGACTCAAAACACAATTGTGAGATTTGTGTTGAAGCAAAAATATCGAGAATTCAGTGGAAAGGACTTCTGCACCTCCAGAGTTAATTCACACTAATATTTTTGATATGAAACTTGTGCAAACTAGAGGGGACAAAAATTACTTTATTACTTTCATTGATGACCACAAGATATTGTTATGTGTATTTACTGAAAGGTAAATATGAAGTAATTGAAGCTTTCAAAACTTTCAAGAATGAAGTTAAAAATCAACTGAACACTCAAATTAAGGCAATTCGAAGTAACCGAGGAGGAGAGTATGTTGCACCGTTTGAGGAATTTTGCGTTGAACATGGCATAATACATCAAACAAATGCTCCTTACTCACTTTTATCAAATGGTGTTGCTAAACGCAAGCATCGAACCTGAAAGAGATCATGAACACCATATTAATCACTCTAGGGTTACCCTTAAGTATGTGGGGGGGTGGGGGGGGTGGGGTGGGTGGGGGGTGGGGGGGGGGGGATGGGATTCTTTTCGCTAACCATATTTCGAATAGAGTTTACCACAAAGGAAAGGACAAGGCACCATATGATCTATGAAGAGGTAAATCTTCGGCTTACATTTGCTTGAAAGTGTGGGGGTTCTTGGATAAGGCAAGAGTCTTAGAGCCAAAAAAAATGAAGATACCTAAAATAGTTGACTGTATCTTCATTAGGTATGCGTTTAATAGTACTACATATAAGTTTCTGGTACACAAGTATAATATACTTAATATGACTAAAGGGACAACCATTGAGTTAAGGAATACAATGTTCTTTGAATACATATATCATTGCAAAGGAAATGGTGATGAATCTAACAAGATAAATCGTGATGCTGAAGATACAAAAACACCTCTTGCAGTTCAAAATGCATTACAAGACGATGATGATGAACCAAGGTGCAGCAAAAGTGCTAGGACTGCCAAAAGGTTTGGTCCAGATTTCATGATCTATTTGCTAGATAATAAACCTTGTACTATTCAAGAAGCCTTGTCTATCTTTGATGTCCCTATGTGGAAGGAAGCCATCAATACTGAGATTGGTTCGATCATGTAGAATCATACATGGGATTTGGTCTATCTTCCCCATGGTAAAAGGCCCCTAGAATGCAAGTGGGTCCTAAGGAAAAAAGTATAAAGCGGATGGCTTAATTGATAATCATAAAGCTAGGCTGGTAGCCAAAGGATTTAAACAAAGATAAGAATACTTCTTTGATACTTATTCACCCGTAACGAGAATTACTTCCATTAGGGTGATTTTGGAAATTATTGCATTGCATAATCTTGAAATTCACCAAATGTATGTAAAACTATATTTCTGAGTGGTGAGCTAGATGAATAGATCTACATGTAACAACCTGAAGTATTTGTGGTTCCTAGTTAAGAGAACGAGGTATGTAGACTTGTTAAATTGCTATATGGATTGAAACAAACACCAAAGAAAATCACACCTCAAGTTTTACAATATGATAATCTTAAATAGTTTTCGTATTAATGAATGTGATAAATGTGTTTATGTAAAAAGCACACATAACACATTCGTCAACATTTGTCTTTGTGTTTATGACATGTTAATATTAAGTAGTTCTCACGACATGATCACAAGAATGAAGAACATGTTAAAAGACAACTTTGATATGAAAGATATGGGTTTAGTCGATGTGATTCTTGGGATCAACATCATAAGAAACTCAAATGGCATAGTTCTTTCTCAGTCCCACTATGTGGAAAACATACTTAAAAGGTTTAATGCGTATGATGGTGAAATAGCTAAAACTTCATTTGATGATCACCTTCTTTTAGTGAAAACAAAGGTGATCTAGTGTCTCATCTGGAACATGATAGGATCATTAGGAGTCTCGTGTACATTTCCAATTGTACTAGACTAGATCTAGCTTATTCAGTGAACAAGCTAAGTAGGTTTACGAGTAATTCGAACAACGACCACTATAAAGGGTTAACTGGAGTATTTGAAGTATACTCTGAGTTATGAGCTGCATTGAAGAGATATCCAGAAGTACTGAAAGGGTACTTTGATGCGAACTAGATATCGGATTCTAAGGATTCACACTCCACTAGTGGGTATGTATTTACCATCAGTGGAGGTGTTGTATCTTGGAGGTCCATTAAGCAAATATGCATAGTCCAATCCACCATGAAATTAGAATTCATAGATATGAATAAAGCTAATGAATAGGCTGAGTGGCTTTAAAAAATTTTCGAGGACATTCCATGTTGGAAGAAGCCAGTATCAATGATTAGGATACAATGCTATATTCAAGCTTCTGTGGCAAGGGCTTATAATGAGATGTATAACGATAAATCACGACATATACCATTAGAGAATTTATCTCAAGAAGAATACTTCCCGTTGATTATGTAAAATTAAAGGAAAATATAGCAAATACATTGGGAGTTAAAACCGAGATCAGTTTCATACATTGCTAAAGGGAATGGGGGTAAAATCCACACCTAAAGAATAGTCCTTAGTGGATACGCAACCATGAAGACTGGAGACCTCAAGAAATTGGTTCAATAGGAAAACTAAAATCTTGATTATTCAGGTCTGAACACTTGGTATCTAGCCCTGAGATAACCCATCCCTAGAGAACATAACCAAGTGATATCCCTCCTGAATGTGGTGACTGTAAGTTCATGACTTTTAATGACAAGTTATACCTATAAAGGTGGAGTATTACTGGATACTTCTAGTAGACAAGGTCACCTATTTAAGTGTACAGGAGTGGCCACCTGACTGGAGCACTTAAGAAACCCAAGGGTGTTCCAAGGCCAATATGGACACAACTTTAAAAACTTGAGAATTGGTGTAAACATTATTACGTGAGTATCACTATCTTGGTATACTCGTAAGTGAAATAGTTCAATGACACTATCAACTAGGCCACGGGTATATCGAATGATATTTCACCAAGGAGGGTTCAAAGCCACAAGCTACCTGTTTTGATATAATAATGTTTAGTAGAGAAGAAGCAATCGAGTTACATGTATCATGCATTGATTTTGCACTCATATGGGGATTGTTGGATAAAATGATTTGGGAAAGTTATATTTGGTAACTTTGCCTAAATATTGCAAATATAGAAGGTTCGTTGTCTTCGAAAATGAGCTTCATATTCATAATCTACGTTGCGAGTAGATGAATGTGGTATATTCACTTTCACAAATCCGTGTTCTCATGAGTGAGAAGTCAATAACCAAAGTTGGACATTTGAGAGGTGGATTTGTAAGATGAAGAGGTAGTGAGATTTCCATTTGGAAGATAGAAAGTCCCACATAGAAAGAAGACCCATTTAGAGACGACTTTATTAAAGGAATTAAAATGGGCATTGATTACAAGTTGAGTGAGAATGGGAATCCCCACATGCGCGCCACCACCTGCCCAGTCGGCTTGCTCGGCTCAGCTCAAGTTCGGGTGCGGCCCGTGTGCCCATCCTGGCTAGGCTCGGGCCTCTTTGGGCCTTAAAGTTCTTGACCAGAAAATATTTAACTCTATGTTTTGGGCCTTTTCTGAAACTTTCCCATCATTTCTTGTTGAGTACGACAAGTAAATTAACTTGCATTAGAAATCATAATTCCTGATACTTTTTCCCTTGTTTAAGGTCTTCTTCTAAAACTATAAATACCACCCCCCCATTCAATGGAAATACACACAAGAAAAAAAAAATTCACCGGCACACATACATACATCTCATATCATATCCCCTGCCTGCCTTACGCGTCATATAGATTGCAACTAGGGTTTATTACTCAGTTTTTTGGCCAGTTCTTGTTCGCTAGGGTGACTGGATTGGCTACTTCTTTAAATGTCACTGTTGTTGTATCTTGGGATATTCATTGCCATAGATCCGTGAGCACTGCGTACGTGGCAATAAGAATCTTAAGGAAAGAGTTTGCTCGTCTTGACACATTTCCATTTCTATTATTTATTTCTATTTTCTTTTTAATTGTAATTGATCTCTATTAGTTCAGTCTGCGGTTATTCCAATTTTATTGTTGTATTCCCAACAAATTCTACACACAAGTAAAGCAGTTTTACATTTTATTCATCAAACATTAATGGCTTGACTTATATTTTAGCTACTATTTACAAACACTATCAAACTACTGAATCGCTTTCTTGGTCCAAGCTCAAGAAAATCAAGACATTTCATTCAAATGATCTGAAGATGGACTTTTGTACGGTTACATGTTCCATCTATTAAATGAATACTCAAAGCTCTTGAAATACATACCTATTAATTGCACCACCTAATGACGTTGAGCTCTACTTAGAGACAGTCAATGGCTTGCTCTGGAGAATGATGGATAAAAAGTTCATGCTCCACGCCTCACGCCTTTGAACCTTATGTTGTAATATGATTTTTTGATTGAAAATCGTATTTGATAAATCAAGTTGAGAGGTGGGAAAAGAAAATATTGGGATGCTATCTAAAATTAGCAGTTAGGATAAGGTTTGTAGAGATATCTTTGTTTTTAGCCCGAGTATTGTGAATTTATCATGTTGTTGTTAAAGGACAAGTGATCAACAGGAATTTATGATAATAATAATATATTTTCTTTGAGTGTGTTTTGTGAAAATATATATGGAAGAGTATACATAATATTGATGTTATAAAGATTATAAACCTTTCTCTTCTTATTTCACCATTGTATGATCAATGTTTATTCATCTCCATTTTGCCTAAGAAATTAATTACAAACAGAGAAAAGAAAAAAGAGGAAAAAAAGTATATTCGGAATTGGGATACTGATACGATTCCACATGGATCTATAAGCGATTGTGGATTATTATTTAAATCGGGGTTAACAACTTTTCTTTTTTGCTTGACTTGGTAATTTTGTTAATCAAAAGAGAGAGATTTTATTCTGAAAG
>BMAC01000039.1:1357828-1372994 GCA_014905375.1 Phtheirospermum japonicum
AAAAGGAGTAAACATCAGTGTAAGAAAATGAGAACTCACATCATTTGAATATATTTTAAATTAGTTTTTGGAAGCTTTATGAAAACTAAGTAATTTATTACTTATGTCAAGCAAGTATTTAAGGGAAGATTCTACCTCCATGTAGTTTTATTTATATATTAAATATTAATTAGAAAATATATTTATATCTATCTCTCTTACTTAAAGGTGTAGTTACACGTCCAGGAAGGAGAGAAAAAATCAATAGATATGAAAGTCAAAATTCAATCATGTAGATTTTGAAAGATTTGCAAAGTCTGAGATGGATTCGAAAAGTCTCAAATATTAAAAGTGTGCTTTGGTGCACAAAAAGTCAAAGCGTCCCATAGAAGCCGAATTCTACACAAGTAAAGAAGAGATTAAGGAAACAAAATCCTATCCATTAAGATTTTAGTAGATCTACAAGTCCGAATTCGACCAGAAAAGAAAAATTCGAATATGGAAGATTTCATGTTTCTACATGAAAATTTTAGAAACCAACATATAAAGATTTGGATATCAAATCGAGTTGAAGTCGAAGGAAACCGAATCCTACTAGGATTCTACTTACAAGGAAGGTAGTTTGATGATCAAAGGCCCGAGTCACTTGGCTCATGAAGAAACTGATAATCATCACTTCATGCATGTTTTTAGTAGTTTCTATGTGTTCAATATAGAGTTCTTTGTGTGTCTTTTGGTAGTTATTATGGTGTTTCTTATTCTTTTCACTTTCGGGTTGTATTTATGTAAGAACCTTGAAGAGGAGCGAATTTGGGAAAATTCAGAGGACAATGATAGTCATGTATACAGGAGCATGAGTCGAGGGGACGAAATGGGAAGTGAAGATGCGCAAACAGAGTTAAAGTATCAAGAAATCAAGGAAAGCATGCCTTGGGCGTGTTGTAATACACGCCCATGTTTCATAGCGCAGAGAAAAGTTGAAAAGGAAGAGTACAAGAGAAAACATGGCCTGGCCGCATTTTAAAACACGATCGTGTTTTTGTCTTGCAGGACATTTTTGGAAAACATGGCCAGGCCGTGTTTTTGCAGTTCTGGCCGTGTTCTCGTCCTGTTGGCCATGTTTCTGGCCGAATAGTGCGATTTTATGGTTTTAGGCCCCGTTTTCTCTATTTTTCGAGGGGCTATTAGGAGAAACACTTGGGGAACTATAAATAAGAGCCCTAGGACCTTTTTTTTTTACACAAGAGGTTAGAAGATCACAACAACAAGCAAGAAACAATGACGAGAAGAGATTGAAGGAGTTCTTGAAGAAAAAATCTGACAAATACTTCGAAGATTTGCGAGGGAAGTAATTTTATCTTTGATTTGAAGACTAAAAACTGTAAACATAAATTCTCCTTTCTTGGTGTTATGTTTTATACTTCTTTTGATTTCAATTCAAGCATGAATTAAACTTCCTATGTGTTTGGATTAAGATGAACACTAAATTTAACTTGTGATTGGGTATTGGTTGATTTATATTATTTTACGTTTTTCATTCGATTTGGTTTTGCTTTTTATTAATTTTCTCAACTCGATAATTTCAGTTTATTGATTTGGGTTTGTTCTTTACTTTTAATCAAATGAAGTGAAGTAGAGTAAAAACACGCACAAGTAGAAGGAGTTGCATGCAATCCTAGATATTGGACGACATAAATCCTACGGATTAGGGTGACACCTAATAGGTAAACTCAATTGTTTGCATTGCTATCTTGGGGGTTTTAATTTCTGGTTAATCAACTCGAGGTTAGGATTAATTCACTCAATACTCGACATTTTAAATTAAAGTGGAGAGTTTCTATTGCCTTTGAAAGTGTGAAATAATATGTGGATTCAGTAGTACTTAAGGGATTATGATGATTTATTTGAAAGATATCACAAGGTGAACTTAGGGGGATTCTACATTCAAACACATCCTTCTCACATATTCATTCTTCAAAAACAACTTCTATATTTTCGTCTTGTTTAATCACTTGTTTAGTTTATTTACATATTTTTAGTTAAGTAGATTGTTAAAACAACTTTCTATTCGGTAGATTAAATAATAAAAAGATGGTTAGTAATAATAATCACAATCCTCGTAGGAACGATATCCGGTGCTCTAGAGCTATACACTGTAAACGACTGGTGCAGTTGTCGAGACTCTTATATAGTAGCTTTTTTAGTCATCAGAAACCGTCCTATTTTGGAGATAGCAGCACCAAGAGGTTGTATATAGATCTTAGGTCTCAATGTATACAACATGAGTCTTTTAAACATATAAGTATATCTTAAAAAACTCAAAAGCTTATTTTTTTATTATTTTTTATTAGATTCAGGATTTTTGTCTATATTTCTACATCGGTGGGATATTGAAACTAATAGTTTTCTTTATAAATTCGGTGCTTGGGACAAGCATTCTTTTAGCCTAGGAGGGAGTCTATCGAGTGCTATAAAAGTCCATATGTTGGCTAAAAAATCAGTTAGAACAGTTGATATAGTGTTGGTTTGTCAAAGAAGAGTCTTATTTGTGTAAATCCAAGTTGTGCTTGCCGGAGGCAGTAACTATTCTAATGAAAGAGTTTTTAATAGCCTAAATAAAGTCAACGACTAATTTAGGCTGTGTATTTATTTACCATACTTAGATTATGTGTAGTGTATAAATACTTATTCCTGTACACAATTTTTTTCATCAAGGAAATATTAATTCTACATGGTATCAGATTAAATCACTGAAACCAAAAACCTTAATCCTCTCCTCCTTTCTTCTTTTCCGCCTCCCTCGTCAGTTTTTTCCTGCTCCACTCGACTCTCATGGCGGCCACCACCAACGACACTTTACCATACGCTACCCTTATCCATATGCTCACTATACGTCTTACATCTACCAACTACCTTCTATGGCGCAGTCAAGTCTCTCCTCTTCTCATAGGTCAGGGACTCGTCGGTTTTGTTAACGGATCTAAATCGGCACCATCGCCCACCATCACAACTAACGGCGAGACGAACCCAAATCCTGAGTACCTCTCTTGGCGCATTGCCGATCAACGTCTCATCTCTCTCCTCTACTCCTCTCTCATGGAGGAGTCCATGGCTGTTGTGGTCGGATGTACTACCGCTCGTGAGGTGTGGTTGGCACTCGAGCACTCGTTTATCCACCAGTCAAAGGCGCGTGAATTTCTTTTACGGGGTCAGCTTCAAAATCTCCGAAAAGGCGACAAATCTGTGGCTGAATTCGGCCGTGAATTTAAACTCATTTCTGATCAATTATCCGCCATTGGGGTCTCGCTTGATGAATCCGATAAAATTCATCTCTTCATGAAGGGCCTCGGTTCGGCCTTCTCCAACTTCTCGACGACCCAGATGGCTATGTCTCCGTCGTTCTAGGGCCTTCTCAACAACGCTGAAACATGGGATTTATTTCAGCAGACTCTTGATCAACCTTCTATCCCGCAGGCTGCCTTCCTCACTCATCCGACCTCCAGATCCGGTTCTTCGCAACACTCCGGTGGTCGCGGCTTCCAGCAAAATTCTGGCGGTCGTGGTCAGCGACATCCGCCTACCTGCCAGATTTGCAGAGTTCATGGTCACTACGTGAGCGTCTGTCCGGACAGGTTTTCCGAAGCAGCAGCTCCTGCGTCAACCGCCAATATCGTAGAAGCATTTTCCGCCGCATGCAACGTTACTGATCACCCGTCGTCCGACTGGTACTTGGACACGGGTGCTTAAGCGCACATGACTCCATCCGCGCACAATCTGGACGTCTCCTCGCCGTACACAGGTTTGGATTCGGTTATAGTTGGAAATGGTGCAAATTTAAATATTTCTGATATTGGATCTCGTCGCATAAATTCGGCTCTTAATCTGTCCGACGTATTAGTGGTTCTGGGTCTCACTAAAAATTTATTATCTGTTAGCAAGTTAACTGCTGATTTGTTGATTGATGTTGTATTCACTGTTGATCGTTTTACGATTCAGAATCGGGTGACTCGGGATGTTCTGGCTCAGAGAAAAATTAAACATGGACTGTATGTGTTGAATGATGTTCAGATGGCATTAACAGCTGTTCATAAACCCAAAGCTTCATTTGAGTTATGGCATTCTCGGCTTGGTCACGTTTCTTTTGATATCATCTCATTTTTAAATAAAAGCAGTTTTCTTTCTGTAACTGCTATTTTACCCAAACCTGGTACTTTGTGTTTCATGTGAAAAGGCGAAAAGTAAACGCTTGCCTTTTAGTTTGGATGAGAAACGTTCATCTTCTGTTTTGGACATTATTCACTGTGATTTGTGGGGATCTGCTCCCACCACTTCGAACTCTGGTTTTTGCTATTACGTTATTTTCGTGGATAATTTTTCTCGGTTTACATGGCTTTATCCTTTACGTCAAAAATCTGCTTTTTATGATGTGATGTTACAATTTACAACCTTTGTTGAAAATTAGTTTTCTTGTCACATTAAGAATTTTCACAGTGACGGCGGCACAGAGTTCATAAATAATCATCTCAAACTATTTTTTAGGACCAAAGGTATTCGTCACTTCATGTCTTGTCCATACACACCAACTCAAAATGGACGAGTTGAGCGCAAACACAGACATGTCACAGAAACAGGTCTCTCCATGTTATATCAGTCTCATTGTCCTTTAAAATTCTGGGTTGAGGCTTTCAGCAGTGCAGTTTATGTCATCAATCGTCTGCCGTCTAAGATTCTTGGTGGTAAATCTCCTTTTGAACTTCTCTACTCCACCACTCCAAATTTCAACAATTTTCATCCTTTTGGCTGTCGTGTTTTCCCCTGTCTTCGCGACTACACTACCAACAAGTTTGAACCAAGAAGCTCTGCTTGTGTTTTCTTAGGTTACAGCAGCTCTCACAAAGGGTTTCGGTGTTACGATCCGGTTTCCTTCCGCACTTATATTTCTCGACATGCAAAATTTGATGAGTTATTATTTTCGTTTGCTAATTCTGAGCACAGGTCAAGTTCTGACTCTCTTTCCATTTGTGAGTTTGTTGAACCAACAAGGGACCACGGCATTGAACATCTGCATTCTTCATCTATGTCTCCTCCGACTGAACGAATACCTTCCTCGGCTCCTTGTTCAATTTGTGATGATCAACCGCCAGTCATAGCCCCGACTCACTCAACCTCTCAAATTATTCCGCCTCCAACTCACGAGCATCCAGTCATCATTCCGGATGAGCCTTCAGTCCCTATTCCAGACCCGCCCGTCACGGTTATACAAACACCCATTCCGCCTATCACTCATCGCATGCAAACTAGGGCAAAATCAGGTATCTTTAAAACTAGACATCCTGCCAACTATTCTCGAACATGACTATTTCAGGCACTAGTGGCGGTCAGCGAACCTCGTGGCATAAAATTAGCTCTAAAAATCCCTCAATGGGTTGCTTCTATGCGTGAAGAACTCTCTGCTGTTCATCGCAATCAAACCTGGGATTTGGTTCCACGCCTTCCCCATACGAATGTGGTCGGGTCCAAATGGGTTTTCCGTACAAAATTCTTCGCTGATGGAACTATTGACAAACACAAAGCACGACTTGTAGCTCAAGGTTTTTCTCAAATTCCAGGCTTCGATCTTTCTCATACTTTCAGACCTGTTGTTCGGGCCTCCACTGTTCGCATTATTCTATCCATTGTCGTGATCAACAACTAGCCTCTTCGTCAGCTCGACATAAAGAATGCCTTTCTCAATGGTGTGCTTCCCAAATCGGTTTTTATGGAACAACCACCTGGATTCATTGACGATCGTTTTCTAAATCATATATGTAGTTTGAAGAAAGCCCTATATGGTCTCAAACAAGCTCCGCGTGCCTGGTTTCAGCGACTCAGTGACTTTCTCCTCAACATTGGTTTCATTTGCAGTCGTTCTGACTCATCACTTTTTATTTTTATTCGGGGTTCCTCCACACTATTTCTCCTTGTCTATGTCGATGATTTTATCCTTACAGGAAATTCTCCAGCTGACTTGCAGGCCTTCATCTCTCGCCTTCGTCAGGAGTTTGCTATTAAGGACATGGGGCATCTCAACTACTTTCTGGAACTTGAGGTTTCCTACACGTCACATGGGCTTTTTCTCAATCAAGCAAAGTACGCTCGTGACATTCTGCAGCGGGCTAATCTTGAAGATTCCAAGCCCATCTCGACCCCTCTGGTGGCTGGATGTCAACTCTTGACACATGGTGTAGAATTTCATGACCCTTCTCTCTATCGGTCATTAGTTGGAGCTCTGCAATACCTCACCATTACACGACCTGATTTGTTATTTGCGGTCAATCTTGTAAGTCAACACCTTCACAAACCTACAGTTGATCACTTCCAAGCAGTTAAACGAATTACTCGCTATGTGAAGGGCACTCCCGCTTTTGGTTTCTCCTTTACTCGAGGGTCTGGCTCAACTCTTGTTGCTTATTCCGATGCTGATTGGGCTCGATGTCAAGAGACTTGACATTCCACATACGGATATTCCTTGTTTCTTGGGGGTAACCTTATCTCATGGAGTGCAAAGAAACCACCGACTGTTTCTCGCTCCAGCTGTGAGTCTGAATACCGTGCATTGGCAAATACATCTTCCGAGATGGTTTGTATTCTTCAACTACTAAAGGAACTGAATATTCCCTCACATCCTGCCCGACTCTTTATTGTGACAACAAAGGTGCGCTTTTTCTAAGCCAGAATCCAAGCTCTCTTCGTCGTGCCAAACACATTGACATTGATCTGCATTTTGTTCGTGAACTTGTTTCTGCTGGACGTCTAGAAACTCAGTTCATCGCTTCCAAACTCCGAATTGCCGACATCTTTACGAAGGCATTGTCTCGTCCACTTTTTGAGTACTTTCATCACAAGCTTCGAGTTGGACCTCACCCCACTTCTCGCTTGAAGGGGGATAATAGCCTAAATAAAGTCAACGACTAATTTAGGTTGTGTATTTATTTACCATATTTAGATTATGTGTAGTATATAAATACCTATTCCTGTACACAATTTCCTTCATCAAGGAAATATTAATTCTACAATTTTGATGAGAAGTGAGATGCTTCTTCATGAATAAATACTTGTTATAATTTATTGCTTCCATTTTATTTTATGTAATTACATCGAAAAATATTTTAGGGCAATATGTTCTTAAGCCACCCTAATATTCAATTAGCACCAAAGTAAGTTTTTGTTGTTTTATTTTACGATAAAGATCCAGTAGGGTTGATTGGGGTGGTAACTATGAGTCATAACTCAATTTTGAGGCCTCTTCATCTAGATGGTTCAAACTATTTCTATTGGAGGTCCATCATATGACGATCTTTCTACGCTCTTTAGAACAAGGTGCTTAGGAGATCACCGATTCTAGATAGTCATGTCCTCATCAAAGATGCTATTACGAAGGAAGTTTATTCCCAAACCACTAGATTAATGGAACAACACAGAACAAGAACTTGAAAATGAGAACTTATTGGCTCTACATTCTACTTTGACGGTTGTAGATTAACTACACAAGATGATGGTCAGGTGCACAACTTCTCAAGATGAATGGAAAATTCTTGAATGACAGTTTGAAGGTACAAACTTTGTCAAGTCTTCCAAACTTCAAAAAATCACTATTTCCTTTGATGAGATAAGAATGAAGGAAGATGAGAACATTGAGATGTACTATGCTAGATCTTGTGATCTTGTTAACCAAAGAATCATGCTTTGTGAAGAGATCTCAGAAACTAGACAAGTACAAAAGATCATGAGGACTCTCCTTAAAGGTTTCGTGAAAAGATAACTTCTTTAGAAAGTTTTCAAAGGGTTCAGACTTTAGATCTTGATGATTTACTTGGAGATCTTTGAATGTTTGATATCAACAATGGATATAATATTGTGAAGAGCAGGGGTGTTGGTCTTGCATGTAAGGCTATTGTTCCTACATCATTTGAAGAGAAGCACGTAGAGGATCAGCTAGAGGATGCTGATCTTGATGAGGCTATGACTCGCATCAAGCAGGTTATTAGGAAACTACTAAAGAAGAAAAAGAAGAATCATTAGACCATTGAGCTAGCTGCGTCCAACAGAAGTTTTAATTGAGCGAACGGTGATAGACGTAGCAATATATTAAAATCAATGACTGGAAATTAGAAGATTTAGTGCTAGGAATGTGAAGCATTTGGACAATTACAATTTGAATGTCCTAAATTTCCCAAGAAAAATAAAATTTTAAGGGCGATATGAATGACTTCGATGGAGAAGAACAACATGTTGAAGCTACACAACAAACGAGCAATCAAGCAATTTACTCTCATAATAAACCTATTTTACCTTAAATCAACTAAAATCATTCTTGATTGCGGAAAACGTATGAATTCGTTTCAATTTAAGTGTGTTTATGATTCTTATATTTGTAATGATGATGTCATAGATCTAAGTACTGAAGATATTCTGATATATACGTTAGCAATCAAAAGATGTATTTAGGCATAAAACAAAGTCAATGAGTTGATAATGTTGCAACATCAATTTGAAGTGCATGTTAAAGAAATCCTTTTATTTAAAAGGTGAAGTCCAGAACGTCCAGAACCTACGTGAAGAGAGTAGTAAGTTAAATGACAAGTTGAATTCTACCTTTGTTCTCACCAAGAAATAAGAAGTTTAGTTTGATGAAGCTACTTTAAGACTGACCATTCTGGATTATGAATAGAAGTTATCCAAACAGGTATGTGTCGAAAAAGATCAAGTCATTGAATCTCTTAAAACTGAAATATTTGGATTGCACCAAGCTGTAGGTGAAAAAGACATGGAGACTTTATCTCTGAGATGTGAGATCTCTAAAGTGATGAAGGAACAATTGACCTAAAGAACATATGTTCTCAAAAGGATCAAAAATTGAAGGTGAAATCGGATGAGATGAACGAAGCCAACCAGATCTTGCAAACGATGAATTCTGGTAACGTAAATTTAAATAATTTGATAAGTATGAGCATATAGTTTGACAAATAAGATATAGGGTATAAATGCCTGACTTCTAACCCTCAATATGATACTATAGTTAGTTCTAAAACCATTTTGAGTTATAGATGTAAGAACGTTCAAGTGCAGCTTCTGACATGAAGCAACATCCAAAAGTTTTTGTTGAAAATCTCATTTCTATTTGTCATTATTATGGTATGTCTGGTCATATTCTTCCTGGATGTTATAGGATGCATTGTGATTTGAAAAGTTGGTTTGAAAAATCATAAACAAAAATAGATCTGGGCTATAAAAGATAAGCATACATCTAGCATTTGTTTTATCCTTGAAATCTAGTTTGAATGTTAAATGGTATTTTGATAGTGGTTGTCTAGACACATGATAGACACAAAGCCACATATTTCTAATATTTTACCCGTATCTAATGGTTATGTTACTTTTGATATTTGTGTGTGTAATAAGGTGATTAGAATTGATGTTTGAACGTCAATGGTTTACCAAAATTAAAAAATATCTTATTAGCTAAGAACTTGAAAGCCCATCTAATTAGCATAAGTCAATTGATATATTGTCCGTTTTCATACTTACAGGAATAAGATAAACTGAAAACTGCTATCAGGTTCCGTTTAAGTGTAGTATTCTAGGTTAATTATGTTTAAAAATAATATAAATATGAGGATGAAAAGATTACTTATGTCAGATGTAACTACATCCATATGGCGCGAAACTGCATTTCTCTCTACTACTATAGTAGAACATCGATCTGCTGGTAATTATACTTCTCATCTTGTATGGATGAAACATGTGATTCATGAATGTGGAATCAAGGTGAATTTTAATCAATCTTTTCATGATCACACTCACGCTATAAATGTTTCCAATAACTCAGTTCAACACCTTTAAACGAAGCACATTGACACTCTTTCTGACATTGTTATAATGCAAGTTGAGAATAGAATAATTATCTTCAGCCATGTTCACACACAAAACCAACTTGGAAACATTTTTATAAAATCGCTGGATGCTCATAGATCTATTTCTCAAAGGAAATCCTTAGGGATGTGAATCTTGAGACTTGTTTGCATTATTGTGTATTATAACATATGTGTGTAATACATTATATTAAATAAGGAAGGCATATATGATATATCTTGCATTAAGAATAATTTGCATATGTTGCATATCGCAACACTAATCTTATATTTGATTATACGCTTAGCATGAACCAACTTTACTGCTTTTAAAAAACTCTCTTAGCTTTCCCCGGAAATTGCGACACATTAATTTGTTAGCTTCTCCGATCCGGAAGTTCTCGCAAAGAGAATAAGATGCTGCTCCCCCTAAATAGCTGCCGACATGAAATGATACGGTGAATAGCTATCACATTTTACTTTCAATGCGATCTGGCTATAAATAGAGCGTCATGCATAAAAAAAATGAATATAGGGTGTAGCTACCATCAAGGCATCTAAACAACAAGAGACAAATGCTCTTGTGTGGTTTTACTTCACTTTGTGTGCATGATGGTTATCGAGTATAGTTATTTCACAAAATTAGTGCAATGAGTTTATTAAATACTTTATTTTTGATTTCGCATAACTAAAGAAAATTTATATATAAAATAATCATTGGGTAAATCTCTGATGAAAACATGTCAATTATCACTAACTCGTGAATCATGAAAAGATAATTGTTAGGTAGATTTATGATAAGAACATGACAGTTATCTCTAAGTAAATCGTACGCTAAAGTTAAGATTTTAAAATTTTGGAGTTATATGATATTTCACTAAACAAAAATATATCACCCGTTTTCGTTTCATGTTCACATTCCTAAAAGATAATTTGGGAGGGTAATGCGAAGTTTAAATTTTGCTAAATGTTTAGTTGTACAAATATCAAAACTTTATGTCTATTTGGTTTTTAATTTTATGTGTATTTTTGCATGCATAATTAGGTATTTATTGTTTCCTTCTAAAAGAGATTAACGGGTTACACAAATAATTTTTGAAATATTCTTCTCGATATATAATTTCATGTCTTAATTTTGTTTTGAGATCATGTTTTAGTGGAAAGGTGAAGGTATGAGTTAGTGAGATGTGAGAATGAAGTATCACTCCACCTCCTTGATTTCCCACAATCTTCATTACTTCACACATAAAGCCTGTCAATCCCACTCATTTCTCTTGATTATCCTTTTAGTCTTCTTTAATATTTTAGAGTAAAATTGTTTTTCTCAAAACTTTGAACTTTCATTTTTGTGTTACTACATTTGTTCAATTTTCTTCTAAAACACAAGATGGTGAGCACGCAAACTGCATACATGAGGAAAGCAAGAGTCTTCGACGACTTTAATCACATGATAGAGTAGAGCTTCATTTATAGTGTCTTCAAAGTTATCATCCAATCACTTGTCATAGTGTTGTTTGATTTTATTGCAGCAACAAGTTCGGGGAAGAACCTATAATTGCTATCTAAGGATTTGTGTAGCAAATTCCTATTTTTTTTATGGGCAGGTCCCTTCGACATCTCAATCGAATAGTGGGGAGAATAGGATAGTTTCTGAAGAGGTTCGAGGACAAGATGATATTGCATAATAATCTTATACTTGATTACTTTGGTTGATATTTGATATTATCTTACTTTGGTTCTAATAGTAATAAAGGTCAAAATTGTCTCAGCACATATTTGTTTGCTCTTATACATTACATATGATCAGATTATACTTGCTTTTTTGTGTGATTTTTATAGGTATTCTAGAAACAGGTTTCGAATTGAATGTCAAAGGGGGAGATTGTAAGAAAATAAGAATTGGCTTCATTCAAATATATTTAATTAAATTATTTCTTGAAAGCTTTATGAAGACTAAGCAATTTATTAGTTATGGGTCAAGTAGGTATTCAGGGGAGGATTATATCTCCATATAGTTTTCTTATATATTAAATATTAATTAGGAAACAGACATATGTTTAGCTCTCTTACTTATTTGAAATTTTTAAATATGCAAAGTTTGTGTTGCTGCATAAAAAGTCAAAGAGTCCTTTAGAAACTGAACTCTACATGAGAAAGGAAAAGAAGAAAGAAACAAAATCATATTTATTAGGATTGCAGTAGATATACAAGACAGAATTCGATTAGAAAATAAAAACTCGAATATGGAAGGTTTCATGTTCCTACATGAATATTTTAGAAATCGATGTGAATATTTACATATCAAATTGAGTTGAAGTCAAAGGAAATTGAATCTTATTCTTATTCTATTTACAAGAAAGGTGGTTTGATGATCAAAGGGCCCGCGTCGCTTGGCCCACGAAGGAACCGACCTACTTTGGAGACTGTCGCACCAAGGTATTATATACATATCCCAGGTCTTATTGCACAAGCATATCTTAGAAAACTCAAAACCTTATTTTCTGTTTTATTTCTCCATTAGATTTAAGATTCCAATCTATGTTTCTAGTCGATGGAATATTGTTATTGAAACTTAAAATTTTCTTTGTAAATATGGTGTTTGGGAAGAGCATTGTCTTTAGATTGGAAGGGAGTCCATAGAGTGTTGTAAAAGTCCACGTATTGACCATAAAATTAATTAGAACAGTTGGTATAGTGTTGGTTTGTCTAGGAAGAGTGTTATTCACAGTGACGGACGCAGGATTTTCACTGAGGGGGGCCCAACATATAATACGAAAATTAATACGAAATATTTCAAATAAAATCAAGAGTTAATATTTTTTTAATAAAGCGTTCCATTTATCTAAAAACGAAGAAAGTTTAACTTAAGTCAATAATTAATTAACGACAAATATTTGACATTTGACACATCATTTTAATCTACACAATAAAAACATATTGAATTATAATTATCTAACCTTTCACTTTAATTTATGTATGTAATACATTAGAAAATAGGAAATATATGTAAGAAAAATAAATTAAATTAGATACATAAACAAACAACAAATTATTATCATTAATTATAAATATTCAATCAAACTATTAACTATTATGTTCCAATCATTCCTACCAAGTGATAATTAACATATATAATTGAAAAAATCTTAAAACAAGCAATTCACAATATAAAATTAAAACAATTAAATATTGAACTAAATTTACTTTAATCAAGATAAATCTTACTGCTGTAATATGAAAATCTCCAATAAACCCTAGGTTTGTAATTGGGGAGGAGATGATTTGACAATTTGTGAATAAAGAAATGGTGGGACCGCAAGAGAGGAGTTTGTGGAGAAAGAAATTGGGAGTGGGGACGGTATGGAAGAATATGGATTTGATTTTCTCTCTATTATGTTTCTATTTAGCAGGTAAGTATTTTTTTTCTTTTAACTTTTAAATGTAAATGTGAAAAGACATATATACCCTTGACTTTTTTAAAAAATTTCAGGGGGCCCCAGTGCCCCATTTGGGCCCATAGTGTGTCCGTTCCTTGTTTGTTCATGTAATTCACTCTTATATTTGCGTTTATTTTTATTCGTATGATGGAGAGTGGGAGAAAAAAGATAATAATAATAATAATAATAATAATAATAATAATAATAAACTGCAAGGTACCAAGTTCAAACTCTAATGAATATATGAATATGGAAGATGAGATATGCAATTACAAAATATAATTAAAAATAATCAAGCGTTAAAAAGATCTTAAATGGATGAAAATGTGTAATAATAATAATATGGTTACAAGTTAGGTGAGAATTTGTTTTATGGGGCAATTGTCAAATATTACAGAGGAGAGATATTTTTGTCAAATACTCTAACTAATTATATAAAATGTCAAATAATTCAACCATAAATATAAAATTACAAGATTATCCCTATTAAAATAATAATATTAATATAAATAATATAATAATATTATTAGTTACCAACATCACCACCACTACTCCATTTCACCCCCCGTCGGAAATTTTTCCGTAGATTTTTTTTTTGGCACAATTTTTCCCATCAAATATAAAGTAATAAATCTCACTATAAATTAAGAAATTCTCTTACTTTTTCATATATAAAGTATGAATTTTCACTATAAATTAAGAAATTTTCTTATTTTTTCATTCATAAAGTATGAATTTTCACTATAAAGTAGGGATTTTTCTTATTTTCTTGAACATAAAATAAGAATGTCTTTTTTTTTTTTAAATAAAATAAAGTAAGAAATTTCACTATAAAATAAGAATTTTCTTACTTTTTCGAACATAAAATAATAAACTTTCTTACTTTATAGGATATAAAGTAAGAAACTTTCTTACCTTTTTGAACATAAAATCCGAGAACTCACTATAAAGTAATATTTAGTTGTATTAAATAAGAATACATAATAATATTTTGCTATTAAGTAATGATTTCTTTTTTCTTTTTTTTTTTTGGTAAAAAATATTGTGGACTGAAAATATTTTTGGACACTAAGTAAGAAATTTTGGACATATAATAAGAAATTAAGACATATAGTAAGAAACTCGAAGATATAGTAAGAAGTTCTTTGGGTGAAAAAAAAACTCCACTAAATCCACGAAAAAAACAATGTTTTTAGTTAGGATTTTGGGCGAAAATGCTCTCAAAGGGGCGTTTCCTTTGACAAGCCGTGAATCTGCTTGTTTTTTCGTTTTAAGGCTGATTTCTTGCTCAAATCATGGTTAAGAAAAATCGTAATTCCATTCGTACGTAATTGGCTCATCGAATTAAGGAGAAAAAAAGGCCCAAATTCCCGCTTATCAAAATTCTGGAAAATTAGTTAGCGAGAAATCATTGGGCGAAGTCAAGTCCTTAGCAGCGACCGTAATTAATGGACACCTGCTACTCTGATCAGTCAATAAGCAATTTCGAACTGTAAACAATACTATGAAGCATACGATATGCACTACCATGTTTGAATGTTGTATTTGAATAGTAGTTTAATTAAAATATCACCGAAAGATGATGCGATATGTCGGTAAATAATCTCAATGTTAAAATAAATACCTCATGCTGGACACAACTAGTTTTTATAATAGATATAAGAATCTTCTCTGTACAAGTGTTCAATAGTATCAATTTACATAATCGAATCATATCGGTTTTATTAATGATATAATTATTGAAATTGATATTTCAATTGAAGAAACGAAAGAGTTCTTCAATAATTGTTCTCGACTAATGAAGATTTATTAATAGCAGAAGTTGGGAATGAATCCCAAATAAATTTGGAATATACGAGA
>BMAC01000039.1:1375450-1403545 GCA_014905375.1 Phtheirospermum japonicum
TTCAATAGGAAAATATTTGTGAAGAAAATGCAAACCTCAAAGGGGTGTTTGTAATTTGAAGGGTATTTGTATTTTGAATTTGTAATTAGGTTAAACATCAATGATAGGTTTTGTTTTATCACTTACTTTTCTTGACATGTTTTTGCTCTCAAAGTTTCAATAAATTCACAATCGAAAATATGCTATTATAAAAATGCATTTGATTGAACAAATCGTGCCGTTGATGTGTGTGGATTATTCAAAAGGGTTAATTACATAACATATGCTTGAGGTTTTACGTCTTATTACAAAAAAAGAACTCAACTATCTCTCAAAATTACAAATAACCCCTTGGCATTTGTTTCTATATTACAAATTGCACCTCAATAGGGGTATTTGTATTTTTGAAAGATAATTATCCATCTTTAAGAATTACTCCAAAATGTATGGTTGTTTTTTTTCCTTCTGGTTCCTCCAGTTATGAATTGGTGTTTTGTATTCAGTCTACTATTTGGCCGATAACTAATTCATGCAAATCTCTTGTATCGGATAGTTGAAGCTCATGAACGGCCTAACCGGATCACCAAGTTCACTAGCGGTGATGACCTTGAAGATGACTTTGTATCCGTTGTTCCGAACGAATATAAAGAGAAAGATAAAGATGTAAAGACCAAGAAAAAACAAGGACCCAAAGTTGTTAATTTTGTTGCTTGATGATTTTGATACTTTTTATCGGCACATTGTTGAGCTTTTTTCTTTTTTTTTTGGGTGCTAATTATAAACACACAGGTGTATTTTTTTTCCCAATGTATTACTTTTGGCACTAGATGAATTCTCTTTTTGTTGGCATTTGTATTAGCAAACATATAATTTATAACACCTACATTGAATTCAATTTTTCCACAGTATTCGACACTTGGAATTTTATGATTGCCTCGATGTGTAATTTTTTCTAATTTTAAAAAAAAAAAGACTTTTATACTTCCATCATATTGTGTGATTTGGATTCTTATGGAATTTTTGTAATGCCCTAATTGAAATAGCATTGCAAACACTCCCATAATTTACCAAAAACCAAGAATAGGTCAACTATCCTAAATATACTCCTAACCCATCCCATCCTATTTTTGAAAGAAAGTAGTTTTTTGTAATTAGGCTTAACCTAGGGTAGTGTTTTGTAATTAACCCTATTATTTTTGTGAAGATATCCCTCGACCAAACAACTTAAGGGTTAGTTATGGGCAGGAGAAATATTAACCAGTGAGCTTAGACAATTCTTGACCCTTTATTATTATTTTATTTTTTAGACATTCTTGAGAAATTCTTGACCCTTTATTCTATCTTCTTCCCCGCACTTTTCTCTATTTTAAAACATTTTAATTTCTGTTTTTCTCATTCCATCTTACTATTCTTTTCTTCATTCCTCCTTTTTACTTCTCCTAAGTCCTATCATTTTTTGCAGGTCTTTTCTTCTTCCTAAGGCAGAAATGGTAACCCAATTCATCCCTTTTATTTGTTGTTTCCCCATTTTGTTTACTAAATATTGGCTAGTAATTGTATCTTGGCATTATTTCTTGATAATAATTTAGACATGGACTTTTTTTTTTGGGGGGGCCTAAAGAAGGATTTACTAGATTTTGTTCAGATTGCGATTTTAATCCCATAGCTATATGTTACGGCAATAATGGTCCAGTAAAAATAACATTTCATTTCAATTCACTGAAGAAAGAAAAATCGATTTTTTTTAAAAAATTTATTGAATTGAAAAAAAAAAATTATATAGAGAGAAATGGTTACACGACTAAAATTGCAATTTAGGCTAATCATATATATTTATATGCATGTGGGGCCCCCATTCAGGCGAACGCTGTGTCTGGAATGTCCGTGCATGATGATTGCAAACTCAAGTTTTTGGATTTGAAAGCAAAGAGGAACTATCGTTTCATCGTCTTCAAGATCGACGGCCAGGAGGTGGTGGTGGAGAAGCTCGGTCAGCCTGGCCAAAATTACAACGATTTCACCGCCGCTCTCCCTTCCGATGAGTGCCGTTACGCCGTCTTCGATTTCGACTTCATCACCAACGAGAATTGCCAGAAGAGCAAGATTTTCTTCATTGCATGGTAATGCTTATTAATTTGATTAACAATCTAAATTATATGTTTGGTTTCATTATAAGATTTGGAGGGGGATATTTGCAATATTACCCGAGTTTTGGCCTAATTGCGAAGAAAACTCAATTATATTTCAAAAATTACAAATATCCCCTTGGATACGTATTGCAAATAGTCAAGGACTCTTTTGTGATCGTCACAAGTATTAAGATCCATGTGACAGGTCATATTTCTTTTATAAGTTTGTTTTAAGAAGTGTTACTTGTATATATTATTATAAATGATAAATATTAAATCATTGTATAATAATTTAGAAAACTAAAAAGTTTCGAGGCTAAGAGTCACATTTTTTAAAAAGACATTGAAGATTTTTATTTAAGATGCATATTAACACTTTAAGACTGTGAGTAATACTTGTAAAAAATAAAAAAAAGTGAAATGATAACCTTAAGATATGAAGAACATCTTTAAGGCTAAACGTGACAATATTAAAAGAAAATGTAATTCTATTATTTTTTAATTATAACTAGAAGTGGAAGTTCTACGGTGACGTAAAGGCACAATTACTCACCTATTTATAACTATTGGATCAATTTTAAAGTATAAATATTAAAAGATGGACAGATGTAAATGCACGAGGGAAGTTTCGTTTGTTCATCTTTCTTTTTTCCCATGTCTTTCAGGGACATGGTATCATAAATGCACCGTAGTCATTTTCAATATTTAAATGATTGAATTCGTTTTATCCAAGTGACAATCCCACATAAGACTTACTCTTGCAAATATCCACATTTGCCGAGGGTACTGTGAAACAAATACGTACCAAGAGTAATTTAATTTTAGCTAATATTTCAAACGGTTTGTAATTGACACGGCAAAGTTACATATGATACCACTGAAATTTAGTCTAACTAAACAAAAAAAAAAAAAGTCGGCCGGTTATCTTTCGAAATTATAAGTATCCTATCTCCAAGGGCACTTGTAATTTTGACTTATAATTTTTTGAAGATAATTATAATTATTGTTGTAATTAAGCAAAACTTCATATTTGGTTTTTGTAAATTTCCCGTTTATGGAGCTATTAATATAATTTTGGTGCACGTTATTTCAGGTCACCAGATACATCATCGGTGAGAATGAAGATGGTTTACGCGAGCACAAAGGACAGATTCAAGAGGGAGCTTGATGGAATTCAAGTTGAACTCCAAGCAACTGACCCTAGTGAAATGAGTTTTGACATCATTAAATCCCGTGCCCTCTGAAAACCTGTCACTTTCCTTTTATATATATATATATATATTAAAAAATAATAATTTTTATTTTTATTTTTTATTTTTATGCCTTTGAGTTTATGTTCGCTGTTCTGTATTTGTTTTCTCTTGTGGATTGTAGCAATAAACTGAGGATATTGTGCATTATTTTGCGAACTTCATGATTGACAATGGTCCTGCATTTATCGCCCATCAATTGATTGTCTATGATATTAACTTCAATCTAAAAAAATTATTCGACAGTTTCTCATCCAATTTTAAGTTTTAGGCAACAATTACATAAACATAAACTTTGTCAAAAATACAGCCTATTGGAGTTTTAAAATTACATATTCTCTCCGAAAGTCCACTATTCTATCTTCGTCCATCCCAAGGTGAAAGTTCAATTACTATATTTAACATATCATTAATTATTCAATTCCACACATACTCTTATTTAATATTTTTGAAAATACTAATTTTCTACTTGGTAAATTGAAAATTAATGATTACAATGTAAAATCTTACTATTCCAATAACAAATATACTAATTCCAACACGATTTCTATGAGTATTAATTGACATTAATAAATGCAAGAAGGGTGTAATTGGAAAACACTAACTAAATTAATGACTTAACTATATAAACTACTCATTTCTTAATCGGTGTGAAATCAACCGCAAGACTATCATTTTAGGACGGAGGGAGTATGAGTTAAGTTTTAGACAAATTTATATTTAGAAAAAGCAACAGAAAACCTGAAACTGATACACATTTCACATGTTCAATTCTGGCAATCAGACTAACAGTCGCATGTGGTCTTTATAATTCACAAGAACTATGCAATACACACATATATCAGTAAGAATAAACTTCACTTGTTCGGACAAAAATCAAAATTTGCTAGTGTCCATAAACCGGCTACACCGCCTTTTCACCTATGTAGAAAATTTCTTCATAATTTTATTTAGAGCTCATCTGCTGTGCATAATATAAAATATTATTTTATTTATTTATTACCTTTTCCAATTAAATATTTGAAAGTAGGATTTTCTTTTTCTTAGGCTCCAAATTTGGGGACCTTAGCAGTTGATATCTGCGCAAGGAAATGCTCAGACACGATCCGCCGCTGGATTTTCCCGGTAGCAGTTTTAGGTAACGAATCGGTGATGAAAACCTTCTTTGGCACCTTGAAAGCAGCAAGATTTTTCTTGCAGAACCTAGAAACCTCGGCCTCGTCAAGGTTTGATCCGTCTCGCGGGATAACAGCACAGTTTATCTGTACACAATGGAAAGAAAACAACGAGCATGATCAACAATCATTGGAATTATAATGAATTAATTACAAATTATACCCCTGAAGTTTAATCTAGTTATAAAACTATCCATCTATTTTAAAATTTTAATGTGGATAATTGGGTTATTTTGTATCTAAGCCGGTCTCAAGTGTAGTTTCTGTAGTTATTCCTATTAAAGTTAAACCTGGTAATTCAAAATACAATCTCCTAGTACGCGCACAAAAACAAATTGTAGCTACTGGAGAAACTAAAGGGAGAAAGAAAGATCTTTCTAGTTTACTTGGAGAAATTCAATAAAATAGTCGAAGAACTTCAAATTTCAACAAATAGCATAAAGTTGGCCAAAAACAAAAACTAGGAAAGGCTAAGAGCCACAGGGTGAAAATACAGTGGTAGAAGGTGACAGGTTTTGGCTTGGTATGTGATTGATTGAAATTAAAATACTTGTTCAAAGGCCAATGACACGAAATCATAATGGCCACAAATTCATAAAGTGCATAAAAAACAAGTGGTGCTGGGCCTTCAGTAAAAAAACGACATGATTTTGGTCATGCCAGCTTCATGTACGCAAACTCAAATTGTTAAGATTATGTCTATTTTCATTTCAAGTGGTTTGGTTGTCACATCTTTTGTGTGCAAGTAATAACAAATAACAGTCATTGAGTGAGACATACAACTAAAAACCATCTACACAATTAATTTCTATTTTAAACACGAGACAGGTAAATAAATAAAAGGATGGACGTTAGAGAAGCTTACTTCTTCTCCGTATTTATCATCAGGAACACCAAACGCTACAGCTTGAGATATATCAGGATGGGATAATAAGACAGCGTCTACTTCAATCGGTGATATCTTTTCTCCTGCAATAGTGAAAATATTGATGTGACAACATGATTGATGTAATTTTACGGTATTGAACAAATTCAATCAAGACAAACTCTAACCAACACAAAAATTGATTCAATTTTAATAAGATATACCACTGTCACAAAAGGACAAAGCACAGATCAATTATAGACCCTGCAATTTTATAAACATAAATTCACGATGTAAGGTCGTTTTTTAATGGTCCAGGTTTAACTCCAAGGGGAAATTTCATCGGACTATGATATAGAATCTTGTGGACCAATGACAAGTTCTGCAGGCTGGGCCGATGGCCTTTCATGTAATGGACCACTCTGAATCCTAGAAAAAGCTATGGTGGAATTTAGAAAAACGTGTTTATATTTAAGATTTACTGAAAAATGAAGTATCAGTTATCTAGTACTAGACGGGCGAGTAGCGATTAAACCATTATTTGTTATATGAAGTAAGTAATTATGTAAGAAGAAGTGAAATAAGTAATACTAATCACTAAAGATTACCTCCACGATTGATCAATTCTTTAATTCTGCCAACAAGATGCAAATAACCATCCGAATCAAAGTATCCCAAGTCTCCTGTATGGAACCAACCGAACTGGAAAGCCGATTTATTAGCCTCCACGTTATTCTTGTACCCTTTCGTCACATTCGAGCCCCTTATGCAAACCTCTCCACTAGAATCAGCCCCTTGCTCCGCCCCATTCTCATCCAATACAGCCATCTCCTGACCGACGGGCTTACCCACTGAACCGGGCTTATGCGGGCCTTCCTCTGGCAACGGATTGGACGCCATCAAATGTGTGGCTTCAGTCATCGCATACGCCTCCAAAACCGGGGCACCGAATGCCTCCTCCACCCGAGCCATTATTGCAGGCGCCAGCGATGCGCTGCAGCTTCGAATAAACCGGAGCTTAGGATAAGCAGGTTCGGGGCTGCTGAGGTGGCGATCGAGTATGATCTGGTGTATAGTCGGCACGGCGGTGTACCAGGTGGCGTTATACTTGATCATATCGGGCCAAAAAGTCGAAGCAGAGAATCTCCCGGCCGCGGGCAGGGCCACCGCGGCTCCGGACCCGAGCGAGCTCAGCAATCCGGCTAACAAGCCGTGAACGTGAAACAACGGCAGAACGATCACGGTGGAGTCGGATTCGGTTATTTTATACACGGATTTTATGTTTTGCACCGAGGAGTGAAGATTCTGCTGGGTTAAGGGTACGCCTTTTGGGCGGCTGGTGGTGCCGGAGGTGTGGAGGAAGAGTGCCACGTCGGATGGGTCGTTGGTGAGTTTAGAGAGCGAGTCGGCGTCAGACTCGGGCTGAGTTGGAAATAAGTTGATTTCCGAGTCGGCGGCTGGCAGCGCGGCTGAGAGATGGGGGATGTTGAGCTTCGCCGCGGCCGCTTGAGCCGGCTCGTTGCCTTCTTTTGAAGTGAGTAGGAGTTTTGATTCCGAGTCCGACAAGTAGAATTCGAATTCGTCAAAAGTGTAGGCGGCGTTCAGCGGCGCCGCCGTTGCACGGACGCGTATCACAGCCAAAAACATTATAATAAACTGCGATCGAATTAAAAAATAAATAAATCCATAAATGAATAATTAATTGTAAATGATATTAAACAGTTAAGAGTATAAAAATAACACGCCCCTGAGAACGACGACAAACTGAAAAGTAGGCGATAAAAATAATAAGGAAAAAAAATCGCATCGCTGCTTTCGAAGACCAGTCACCAATCAATTCGATTAATTTAATTAGGATTCAGCAGAGACGAAACAGAAACTTATTCATGGACTCGATCAAAAGCTCAATTTTATTTTATTTTTTCTAGAACGAACAAAACATACCTCAACGGTGTTGGGGAAGGTAAGCGCAACGACGTCGCCTGGCTTAACACCGGCGGAGATGAGTCGAGCAGCGGCGGCTTCAACGAGATGAAGGAGCCGTGCATGTGTGAGATCGAGCTTCCCGGAGACACTGATGGCACGGCGGGAAGGGAANCGGTGAGGGTGGAGATAGCCATTAATGTGAATTTCAATAAAGATAAATGTAAATGGAGACAAGGGATAAAAAGAAGCTGGCGGCAGAGCGAAAAAGATGAGGATAAATAAGCAGCAATTATGGGATGCTTGTATATATACAGAGAGAGAGATGCAGAGTGTGGGGGAAAGGAGGTGGAAAGGCAGTTTGGATTTTCGTCATTTTTGCCGTGGAGGCGAGACTAGGGAAGGTATAAAGCCCACCTGGCATTTTGGGTAGGTATTAGGAGAAATAGTGCATTTTAGGCAGAAACAAAGAAAAAGCGAGAGTCCTATTTTCATTTTATTTTGAATTTAGAGAAAAAAAATTTTGCCTCCTGAATTTCATTTTATTTTGATTTTAGAGAAAAAAAATTTTTGCCTCCTGAACTACGGCCGTTCTGATATTTTATCTTCGAATTTTTATTTTTCTTTCGTTTAAATTATCTCTTAAATTATACGAATTTTGCATATAACCTTCTGAACTCTCGTTTTTTGTGGAAATTCTAACTGAATCTCACTCGTGTGACATACACGCTAACATATAAGGGGTAAAATTGACTTTTCATCTCCTCCTTATGACTCCCGCTCAAAATAATGGCACGTGAGCACTACGTAGGTTCCAAATCCTACGTGTATACATATATTAATGTGAACATTATCTTAACAGGTCACACGAGTCCCCACGTGTCATTGTTTTGAGCAAAAGTCATAAGTAAGAGATGAAAAGTCGATTTTACCCCTTATATGTAAGCGTGCATGTCACACGTGTGAGCTCCGACCAAAAGTTCCACCAAAAACGGAGTTCAGGAGGTTAAGTGCAAAATCCGTACAGTTTAGGAGGTAATTTGCACGAAAAGAAAAAAGTTTAGGAGGCGAAGTGTCAAAATGGCTATAGTTTAGGAGGTAAAAAAAAAATTTATCTTGATTTTATTAAATTATTTTATTAATTTTATTTTACTTTTCAATCAATTTTGTTACATCGAGTGTCTCGTGCCAAGTCTACATATACATCATCATCCACATTCTTCCAATTACTATTTTATTATTATTCTGTATTTGTCTCTATTTTTCTATCTTTCTACGATTCCTTCTCATTTATTAAATATATTTTTCTATTTGTTTAATATTAAAATAATTATTACCTATCTATCTCTTTCTAAAATGCACTCTTGCAAATGATGAATATATATATATATATATATATATACATCATGGGTTCAATAATAAATTTGGGTAATTATTTTTTGCGACCATATATTGTGTATTTTCATAATTTATAAATTATTAATGTGATAAATTAATTGACATATAGTTTGATTGTGTCATGCCATCCATTTTTGGCACAAAACTACGAAAATTATGGTTTATATTGCAAACTACAAATCATGCACAGTTCGTAGACATTTTTTCTTACAAATAGTTTGTATAGTAAAATTATGAATACAACCATAATTTTGGTAGAAAATTTTTTATTTTTCCTAAAAATATTTATAATAATTATATATTTTATGTATATTTATCACATACATTTATCATGTATATACAAGAAAAATTGTGATAAATATATATGTACCAATTCACATTTTACATTAATCACACCTAGTTCGAATATTTATCATTCGGTCTTTAATATTCATTAGGTTTATTATATATCAATTCATTATTACTAACTTAAATACCAAGTCTATACACTTATTAAGTACACCCATTAACTTATATCGTCCTACTAATGTTGACTTAATACAGACACCCCTTAATATTTGTTGTACGATCATTAGCACGAACAAAACGAAACAAAGAATGATCATTATCGTGTAAGTCTTTGGTATTCTGTACTAAATATATCTTTTTTTGTGGCAATGTGACATATGTTTTATTGTTTTGATAGGAACGGTCAAAATATACTCTATGCTTACAATTTTATTTTTAATTACTGTATTTATCCGATCGATCCACAAATAAAAGAGGAAGTGATATAATCTATGAAGCACGGATACTTCTACGAGAATGCCGTACCCGCACCGGATACTTACCGGATACGACACTTCTGCGGACACGTATCAATACGTACCCATAAAATGTCGGTGTTTTAATGAAGATTTTGACCGTCCTAACTCCTAGATTTAATGAATAAAACGTAATAAGAATTTTAATTCATCCTATTATGAAACCACAAATTGTGAGAGATAATACAAATGTTTATAGGTTTCAGGAAAAAAATAAAATAGTTTTTTTATTGTATAAATAATTTACTCGTTTCACGTATTTTTTAAACTTATCACATTTGAAATTTAAATGTTTATGAAATTTTAGTTTTTTTAGTTAATATATATATATATATATATATATATATACCGTACCCGTATCCTTAAAATTTCAACACATGGCGTATTTGCGTACCCGTATCGTATCGTACCAGTGTCCCGTACCAGTATCAGTGCTCCATAGGATATAATGAATTCGAAAGAATCAAATGATGAATTGATCGTATCTCATTGTGTTTTTGTGGTATTCACTTTTCGATAATATTATATATAAAATCGTGTAGAAAATCTAAATACATATATTAAAAGGTAGTTAAGTTACTCATCCTAAGTAAATTTCTTGTGGTCCAGTTTTGCGACAAAGTGGTGTAAAAGTTTGTGCAAAGTGAGAGGTTTAGGTTTCGTGGAGAAGGAGAAAAAGAAGAAGAATGATGATGAAGGCTTATTAAATAAGATTATACATTCGATTTTAGAATGCGTATACAGTGTACTTATAGTAATATACAGAATTCAGACATTGTCTTTATAAAAAAAAATCTTTAATAGTTAATGAAAGTAAAATGTGGATTGTTCAAAACGTTGTGAAACACAATCTCTTGGTATGGAAATAGTGAATGAGAATTAGAAGACTATACTATTGAAGATGATATTAGGACGTTTTTTAATTAGCAAGGTTATTTCAATATTTTCATATCATGACATAATTTTAATTTTGTGTCCACGTGTATTTAATAATAAAGCGTGAGAATGGTATTTAAAAAAAAAAAAGTCTCTTATTAAATGGCTCATTAAAGTAGATTTTTATTCAATCAAGGTTTAAAGTTCAGATCTATTAGTTTAAATTCAGACATTCATACTAGACTTGTATAATGAGATTCTATGACAACCTTTACTAGTCTTTTGAAAATTTCGTAAAAATCTTTTCACTATCTAAAAGTTATTTTGAAAGTTTTACTCCAATTCTTTTGAGTCGATGTTAATTTACTTTTTGGGAATTATATCCTTTTTAAGTTGATGTTTATTTATCAATCTGGATACTACATAAAGACTTGTAAATCTAATTATATGACATCACCACTTATAAAAGTAGTGTGGCAAGTTATCAAGATTGACATAAACGGAAAATTTCACCCGACACCTAATTTTAATGAAATTGACAAGCACAAGGCCTGATTTATAATCATGAACAAGATATCAAGTAATTTTATTATAACCAGAATTAATCGCGGCAAGCACGGGTCGAGTGTTTTTTTGATATAAAACCAAAAATTATGGGCAAGCATAATGCGTATTAAACACAAAATAAGCCTTGCACGAATAAAATCACTATCGACTTGGCCCTGATTGGTTGAGCTGATAGCTGGTGGCTGGTAGCTGCTAGCTGATGGCTGCTAGCTAATGGCTGCTGGTTGAAAACAAATAACTGCTTGGCGAAATAGCTGATTAGAGTAGCTGATTGAATATTAATTTACTTGATTGAATATTAATTTACCAATATAAATATGATATAAAGATATAAAATAAAATACATACGTATATGTAAAAAAAAACATAAAAATTTAAGAAAAAATAATAAGATGCCAAAATAAAGAGGGATAATAATCAAACTAGATCAAATTAATATTCCTATCAAAAGATGCCAAAATAAAGAATTCTAATAATCAAACTATCAAAGATATGGTTGTAGATAAATAATCAAAACTCAACAATTTAGATTGATTGTTGAAGGTTCGATTCTAGCCACGCTCAACCACAACACCGCAGTGATTTTCTAATGAATTTGGTATTTTTAGTTGATACTGATTAGGCTCGGATAGAGTTATTAGAGAATAGGGTTATTAATAATTTGGGATTTTAAGTTGGGAATAAATAAATATCTCAACAGGTGTTTATTAGGTCCAATAAGTTATTAGTAACTGATTGAAAATTTTTATTAAGCACTTTAAAAGAGCTTATTGAACGAGAATAAGCTATCAGCCCCTCCAATAAGTTTAAACAATTGGGGCTTAGACAAGTAGGGCCTTAGTTTGATTCGTTTTAGATCCGTTAGTTCGAGAAATTGTAGTTTTTGGTTTCCCCAAGAGATCGCACCTACCAGCGACTTTAAAGTCACCAAACACGCCACCTAGGTCTCCACGTGTCTCTGCAAGATTTGTTGGTATTTTTTGGACGTACTTCAATTTCCCATCCCCAGCTTTTGACTTCCTCTTTGGCGGTTTGGGGAAAGGGTCCTTTTTTATAGTACTATTTTTACACCCCGCCCAGTCCAACATCAACACGAAACCAAAAAAGGTCAAAACCAAATCTGAACCGATCCGTGAGCCCTTTTACTTTTTTGTGATGCTAAATTATTTATTAATCTTATTTTGTTGGTTCATAATGGGTTCATATGCAATTTGTTTTAATGATTATTTATAATTCAAAAGAGATTTTCTCCTTTTAATATTTCGAAGGCTTATTGCTAATACTTGCTATTGCTGGGGACATGACTTAGAGATGCAAATAATCCGGTTATAACCGGTCGAGCCTTAATCGTAATTAAATTTGCGGTGAATCGATTAAAATTATGATTAAGGTCGATTTAATCGAAAAACTGACAATTAATTATTAATTTTCTTTTTTGAAATTAAATTTAAAAACTTAAATAAAATCTGAATGATTTAGATGAATGAAAAACTTAAATGGAATTAGAATGAGATAAATAAATGAGAACTTAAATAAAAATTGAATAATTGAATTTTTGAAGTAAAAAGTTTTAATAAATAATTTTTTTAAAAAAGACTTGATTTTAGTTCTAATATCAAAAATTAAAAACTTAATGAGACCACTCGACCGATCTCATCCACTTGAAAATTCGTGTAAAAGTTGCTAATTCGACTTTCTAATAGAGTGGTTAGTTCTGCAGCTCTGGAAGAGAGTTCCATAATTCCATTTACAACTAGATAGAAGGGAGAATGCTGCGATAAAAAAACCTACTGACAGCTTATTGAGATGCGTTTATTAGATCTAGCAAGGGTTCAAAAAAAATCTAAACTAAAAACTAAAGGAGTAGATAAGCTGAGTGAAAAATCTGGGAATAACTTTTAATATTAGAACAAACTTGCCTACGTATCCTCTGAAAGGAATCAAAGTCCACGTAGTTCGATTTTTATTTTTCTTTGAAAATGATAAAGTTTAAAAAAAAAAGACTTGATTTTAATTCTAATATTAGAAATTAAAATTAAATTTTAACTTTTAATATTAGAATTAACTTGCCTACGTATCCTCGTAAAGGAATTAAAGTCCACGTAGTTTGAATTTTTTTTGTTTAAAAAAAATAAGTTAAAAAAAAGGACTTGAATTTAATTCTAATATTAGAAATTAAAATTAAATTTTAACTTTTAATATTAGAATTAACTTGCCTACGTATCCTCGTATAAGAATCAAAGTTCACGTATTTCTTATACTTACCTCACTTACCTACTTACCTAGTCGTCGTTGTCGTTGCTTCCSAAAGTAGTATCGTAATAGTCACTCTCTTCACCTTCATCCAATTGCATTTCTTGTTTTCGTTTTTCAACTTTGACACAAGCATTCATCAACATTTGATTTTCAAGATTCTTGGGTAATACGTTAGACCGACGATCATCTAACACAAAGTCCCCGTGCTGAAAGGTCAGTTCAACAGAAACTATTGAAACAGGAACGACAAGAACCTCCTTGACAATCATAGAGAGTGTAGGAGAAATAGTGGCCACTTTCGACCAATACTGCATAAGATCATTAGTACCATCAGGGTTTTTTGGGATACTACTCGGTTCAAAAGCCCCTAAATAACTTTCTAATTCCATTGTTCGATTAACACTAGCCCTTTGCCGTTTTCGCTTAGTATTCTCAATCAATCGCGTATATGGGGCTAGAGCTTGTCGATGGTCGTTGAACAATGGTCTTACATTAGAAGTGGTGGGTGAATGGGAAGGGGAAGAATGAGACACATTAACATCACTAGATTGATTGTAATAAATAAAAATATGTATTAAGGATTGTTTTGCTTGGTGAGTAACACTAAGAGAGTTAGGAATTTCAATATTTGAAGTTTGTAAGAAATATCCTAATACTTCATAATAAACTTGAAGTAAACTTTCAAAACCATCGACCCGATAATCCGGGTCTAAAATTTTTGCAATCAAAAAAATATCAGGATTGTAGAGAAAATATTTGACCTATTTACTCAACATACTAGCAATACATTCAACTAGTTCAGGTGAATCGAGTAAAGAATTACTAATAAGTACAAACTGAATACATTGATCAAGAAGTAGTGTGGAGGTAGGATAATAAACATCGGATAAAGTCACGGTGGCGTCGTTAAGATTTTTAAAAGGGATAACATGTTGTAACAATCATCCCACGCATTGGTAAATAAAACGAAATCGACATCTTGATTAGTAAAAAATGCACACAATACTTCTCTATATTCAAAAGAATCATTAAGTAATTTGTAAGTAGAGTTCCAATGATTTGACACATCAATTGAATTTTTTTTTTGATGCAAATCACTGTTTCAGCAAAATTTTCGCCATTTTATTTTTTTTGGCAACCGAATCATGTTTGATTATATGAAATACCGCACTTCTAATCGGAGCAATTTTATATCTAAAAGTAGTTAAACCATCTTAAGCACATAAATTCAAAAATATGACAAGTGCATCTAACATGAAAGAATTTACCGCCAATAGTAGGTTGGCAAAAAGTTTTTAACAAATCTAAACTAGCCGTATTAGCGGCGACATTATCAAATGAAGTTGAAAAATTCTGTTATCTAAATGATACTCGGATAAAATACTGGATATTTTGCGCAAAATATTCACCGCGGTATGCGAACTATTAAACTCTCTATATGCAATTAAACGTTTTTGTAAAGTCCACGAATTATCAACCCAATGAAATATAATTCCCATATAATTATTATTATGATGGGAATCCGCACATATAGATACACTTTGAGACAAACAATCAAATATTAAAATTAAATTCAACTTATACTCACCAACAATTTTTTCAATATCGCGAGTAGCTTTATTTCATGAAATCCTAGTGTTGGATGAATTAAATGAACCCCTAGTATAATTTTATAATGACTACTATGCGTATGATTAAAAGAAATACCCATAATCAGAGGCGTAGCCAGCCCAACATACTATACCTAGCCAATCTACTTAACCCTAGCCCAAATACCATTTTTCTATTATCCCTAATATATTTTTTTTTTGTTTCAATAGGGGCCCAAAAAATTGGAGTGTACCCTGGGCTAGGGAAGCACCCCCTGGCTCCGCCTCTGGCCATAATGGAAAAAAATCTTGCGAGAAATTTCTTATGACCACTTTCGCTATAGTGAAATAAATTAGAACTCGTACCTTGGCCGCCGGCCCGACGCCGGTGGTAGATGAAGATGAGAAGTTTATTTGTGTTTGAGAGCTATCAACGTTGTATTTGTCGAGATACTTCTTCTCCATGTGGTATTTGAGCGACCCGTAGCCTCTATTACTTTTAGAACCGAAGGCGTAATGACTCTTGCAATAATTGCATTGTGCTTGAGGTTCACCATTGACCGTCGTTCTTCTGAAATGCAATCAGAAGATGAAGGACTGATATTCCTTCAATTTTGATTTAGGCGGTGTCATATCACCTGCTTCCTCCTCATTTTCATCCAAATTGACAACGGCCGGAGGTTCGGATTCGTCGGAGGTAGGTAAATACTCATCGAGATTTGGTTTGATTATGCTCGCCGAAGTTGATTTGATTATATAGGTTTCTAACTTCTTTCGACATCATATCATCGGGAACATAATCTCCGACAACGGCCGAAGATTATCATCGACATCCTCGACCTCCAACTCGGCCTCGGCCTCGATGAGATTCTCGAATAGTATTGGTATTGATATTACGAGAAGAGCTTGCCATAATAATATTATAGAAGAAGATTAATTAAAACAAAATTAAGAAGAAGAAGAATTGTTGATAGTATTTTTGGCACAAATTAGCAACTTCAATTCAATTTTGAAAATATAAGAGAAGAAGAAGAATAATAGAGATGAAATGGTGTGAGGATTGGTGTTGGAGAGTTGGGTATTTATAGGTATAGAAATTGATTAAAAAAACTGAAAATCTAGCCGCTGTTAACCACCAGTTTCGGTTAACCGCCCAACGGCTAGTTTTCTTTTTTACCATTGATGATCAACAGCTATTTGATTCGAGCCGTTAATTTCAAACGGTCAAAAATCGGGCGGTATAACCGCTGGTAATTTTTTTTCCTCTGGTTAACCAGCGATTTCAGTTGGCCGGTAACTTTAACCAAAACTGAATCGGCGGGTTTCGGTTGGCGTTTACGATTTTAACCGCAACCGACGGTCAATGATTAACCATAACCGATCAACCGGTTACTAACCGTCGATTAACCTACCAACCGTAACCGGAATAAACATGTCTAGACATGACTTCTTTTTTTCAATGTTAAGGCATTTCTAAGTTCCATGCGTATATTTGGATGATTAGGTCGATTCTCACTTCCTCAATTTTCAAAATGTTGCCCATGGAGAAAAAAAAAGGTCCCTCTTCCAATATATAATTTTCTATTTGAGTCAGAATCTATTTTATATATTTCATACTCCTTCCGTATCACAGAGATAAAACACATTTGTCACTTCTACGTAAATAAAGAAAAATAGTTAATATGGTTGATTTTATCTATATTTTATAATTATACCCTTTATTTCAACACTAATGACTTATTAATATTGTTACTAAGGTACATAAAATAGGAACAGATACATAAGTAGATAAAACAAGCATGAGAAATGTGTTATAATTTAATACAAAAAAAATGTGTATTATTAATTTAGAACGAAAGGAGTACAATACATCATATAGTCATATTGTGTATTTTAAAATATATATTCAAATATTTATTGATACAAATCATGTGTACAAAGTGTAATAATATAAAATGTAAAATGGTTTTTAAAAAATAGAATATGAAGTCGAAGTATCAGAGCATTTCGTATTAGTGGCGGCAAACATTAGTTTTACTAAGTGGAGCATTCACTTGGTATCACTTTTCTCGGGATTCCTTTGGTATAACGAGAAATTCATCGAGAGCACAAGCACAGAGGGATAAATCCCTCGGTATTTCACTCGATAGCACTGTTCTAAAAATGGGCCTAGGCGACCCTCCACCACATACGATTTTCTCTAGGCAGTCGGGTTAGGCGCCGGGGCAAAAAATCGATGCCAAAGTGCCCGGACCTCGATTTTATATTTTTTAATTTCTTATTTATTTTAATTTATTATTAATATTATTTTTGTAATTCGATATTTGGTGTGTTCATTTGTAAGTGGAGATAATACGAAATTTTGAGAAATTGATCAATTTTATTATTAGAAGTTACCAATACTTATACCTAATAATGTCGACAACGTGTCTGTTGAAAGTTCACGAGAAGAACTTTGAATTAGAACAAAAAAGACTAGTTGATATTTGTTGATGATAAGCTTATATTATGAAATATAATTATAGTTTTATTGTCATGTAGTTATGCCTTGTCTTATGTTCAATACTAATGTAAATATGCGAATAGTATATAATATTTATGTTTAAATTCTAACCCTCAATATTTTTCTTAATAAATCCCACGATAATTCATTATTATTTTTTGTATAATTTACTCATCGTTGAATTAGTAAAATGTTTGCATATCAACAAGTTAGTAATTGTGGAAATAATTCATTGTCGCATACATGTGAGTACTGTTACGCTGACATGAAAACATGGTATAAAGTCCACTCTTGTATTTCAGAAAGCATGTTTAGCGGCTGGGTTTGTTCTCTTGGGTTGCGTTTGCGAACCGGGATGGGATGGGATTGGGAGGGATATCCCAATGAATCCTGCGTTTGTAAACTGTGACAACGGCCTGCGTTTGTAGTCCCGGACCGGTCATTGTCCCACGTTATCCCACGTCGCCGAGCAGGACAAAATTATCAAAATAAAAAAGGGAATGTGTAATTACTGGGTTGCCCTCCGTTAAAATATCTTCTGCCCCATTTGCCCTGACTTGTGAGTGTAATTACAATAACGCCCAAATAAATACCTACTCCTCTTCCTCATTTGTTTGAGATGAAAAAAATGCAGCGGCGCAGGTTGGCAACCCTAGAATCGCCGAACACGCAGCACAGGCATTTGCAGGTATGTACACCCAACTCTATTTCTGTCCCGCTTACGACTGTTTGAATAGGCAATCCTATCAACTTAAAAACTATTGTGATTGTGATTTCCTTGTTGGTGGATAAATTGAGAAATCAATTCCGAACTTCCGATTAGTTCGTAGCTGATGATAAACATGTTAATTTCCAGATCTAACTTGTAGGGCATCTCAAATTTTGTGGTTGCAGGGTATCGAATACACACCATCAAATTGTTGCAAGGATTCACCATTCTGGGCTGGTGTCATTGTGTTATTACTTCCGGATTTGAAGGTTAAAACCAACTGAGCACACTTTATAGTGATTTGATAACATATGCCTGATTATTATAATAAATCTCTGATATGCGATTATGGATTGACGAGTTCTTATGATCTTGAGTGTAAACAATGTCACCAGTTGAGGAAAATATGGCATCGTTAAATATGACCCAGTGAAGGTTGTGGTGTATTTGGAATTTAAGTGATTTAGTATATGTCGAATCGGTTAGGTGATTTCTTTTTATGGAACGGGCAGAATATTCATCTTCTGCTTCTGGCATCTCCCACTTAGTTTAATTCTTAAGTTGCATGAAATCTAACAACTTTTGTGGTTGTGATATGCTACGTGATATTAATTGTTGGTAATGTTTTTACCAAAATTGACAAATTAGAGGTAGGCTTTTTTCATGACTTGCAAACCAAATGCATGTATTCTGGTGGTTTTGATGTGCTGTGGACTATTAATTGATGAAGGCTTATACCAAAGTACACAAATTAGATAAGGGTGTTTTTTTTCCTGGATTGCAAATCAACTGTATGTGCTCCGGTGGTTGTGATATACTATGTAATATAAATTGTTAGTTATGTTTTAAAAACTCAAATGAATTAGATGTAGCTAATTGTCATGCATATATATAGCAAATTTATGCACTTTGGTGGTGGTGGTGATATACTGTCGACTATTAATTGAGTTAAATATTTTACCAAACTTTGCAAAGTGGATGTAGCCTAAACTCATGGATTGCAATGAGGGTGAGGTTGAAGTGGTCCTTATTGTTGAGCGCGTGATAAAAATGATGAAAATAATTTTCATGCTAAAACATTTCATGCCAACCGTCGTAAGCGTAGTCGGTCCCCTGAATCTGTACGTGAGCCTCTGGCTATAAGGTTACCTCAATAGATTAAGCACTTGCGCCGTCTCATTGACGTAAGTGATATAACCTGCATTGAACAACTTCGGATGGATAGGAATGCCTTCGGTAGGTTGTGCTACCTCTTAGAACATCTTGGGGGTTTAGCCCTTCCCGGGATATACTCATAAGTGAGCAGGTCACTATTTTTCTTCTTATCCTCGCCCACCATTCGAAAAATCGCGTCGTTAAGTTTGCTTTCCAGCGGTCCAGACAGACTATAAGCAAGCATTTCCACCTTGTTCTACAAGTTGTCCTATGATTGTACCCAATCCTAGCAGTTGCACCGAACCCCATCGACGAATCATGTACTGATAGTGTCTGGAAATAGTTTAAGGTAATTTACAGTACCTATGGAAACAATATTTAAATCTCTGGTTTTGTTGATGCAAAATTCTTAGCATATGCTACCATAAATATTTTAATTTTAGTACCACATGTTTGTAATTTAATCAAATTATCGGGCTGTCTAGGGGCACTAGATGGAACGTATGTTCCGGTTCAAGTACCGCTCGGGGAAAAACCACGTTATCAAAATCGGAGAGGCGAGGTTTCTGTTAATGTCTTCGGTGTATGTGACCTTCATATGAAATATATTTTGATTCTAACTGGTTGGGAAGGTTTAGCAACTGACAGTCGTGTTTTGCGGGATGCAATCACCAGGCATAATGGTTTGAAAGTCCTAATTGGTAAATTTTCCACATCGCATATTTACACGTAGGGGCCTTCATTTCTGATAATTTACCCTACATTCGAGCAAATAATCACTAATATTTAGCAAAAACATTCACATTTTCAGGAAAATATTATCTATGCGACTGTGGTTACACAAATGATTCGGGTTTTCTTGCACCATATAGAGGTGTTAGGTATCATCTAGATGAGTGGCCAGCTAGTAGCGATGGGCCTCAGAATTGTAAAGAACTCTTCAATTTACCGCATGCGAGGGCTCGCAACGCCGTTGAGAGGTCATTCGGTATACTAAAGAAGCGTTGGGCCATCCTTAGGACTCCAGCATTCTACAACATCGAAACACAAAATAGAATGAATATGGCATGCTGTTTGATTCATAATTTTATTCGGGAATCGGTGGCTGTGGACCCAATGGAGCATTTGGTTGACGAACACAAGGCGAGGTTTACATCGTCGGATGTGATCCCAGAAGATTACATTGACCAGGTGGAACCTACTGAAGTCTAGACAACCTGGAGAGACACATTTGCGAGTAGGATGTACGACGAGTTTCGCGGAGTTAGCTGAGTTACCTCCTTCTTAGTGCACGCACCTTGTAAATTGAAACTGGAGCAGTACTTTATGATTTATTTATTGAACCTTTATTTTCCAATCTTTGTTTTCTAGTTACAGTCTGTCTCTATCAATTTGTATTGATTAAATGTCTTGGATGTGCAACAGTTTGTTCATTTGGTAATCCATATTCAATCATTAAGTTCGTGTATTACACTGACATATGATTTAAATCAGTTGTATTTGGGTATACGATTCATATAGAACCACCAATCTAATGGAATCATCGCCCAGTATTGCGAGAGTACCATTAGGTCATTCCAGTAGAAGATCATGGAGCTTTGAAGAAGAGACCATCCTTGTTGATGGGTTAAAGGATCTCCTGTTACGTGGTTGAAAGGCGGATAATGGTTTCAAGTCTGGCTATGCAATGATACTCGAGAAGCATATGAAGAAGCATTTCCCAGTTACGGACATCAAAGCGGAGCCGCATATCACATCAAAGATACATGTCTGGAAAAAGAACTACGCTTCTCTTAGAATGTGCAAAGTTGTTCAGGATTTGGCTGGAATGATACGTCAAACACAATCACCGTAGACAGGGAGGAGCTGTGGTCCGATTACATCAAGGTTTGTGGATGTTTTCATACATTTGTAGGGTCATGTAGTATCTGTTTTTTAAATGTTTTATAGTAGAGCTATGAAAGTTTATAACATATTCCTGTCCTATTTGAAATTTGATCCCAATGCCAAGGCAATGAGGTATAAGACGTGGCCATTTCCCAAACATTGGATTGACATATTCGGAAAAGATCGGGCTACGGGCGAGAACGCCCAAGGATTTGCTGATGCGGTGAATGGGATCCACACAGACTCCCAACCGGAGGTTGGGATTGGAATGCATACGCCAGAGTAGGGGGGCGAGGAAGGGTCTGCGGAATTTGGTATTGACAATCAATCTGGTACTCAAGGTGAGAGCAGCTTGGCGTCGAAGAAGAGAAAGACTAAGAAACGTAAGGCAAACAACGCACTGGAGGAGCGTTTTATTGATTTGATGGAGGCTTTTTGTGCCAAGATCGAGGGCCACTTACGAGATTTGGCTCAACGTATTGGTTTTCAACAAGATGAAAAACAACAACGGAAGGCCGTGTTTGATGTGCTAAACCAAATGCACTTCCTATCTATCGAGAACAATTTGACCATCTCTATGCTGCTTTGCAAGAACAACGAGGATCTTTATCTGTTTTTCAGCATATCCGACGAGTATAAGTCTGTAATGGTGAAGATGATGCTTGATGGACGTTTGTAATCTACTATTTCATGTATCTCGAATAATAATCAGGAACATCTAGAAGAAATGTCTTAATGTTGTTTCATGTCATGTCTGTATGATTAATTGGATTAAAATCCAATTAGTTCTCATGCACTGTTTTTATTTTTAACAGCACTATGCTTAAGTAGTGTTATTTTGTCTGTATTATATAATTAATTGTCTTCCTTTGTTAATGACATCCACTTTACTTGTCTGTATTAGTATTAAATTACGTATACAAATTCACATGAAATTGTATAATCAATTTTGCTTGGTTGGTAGAACACTGTCAAAGATGAATTGATTTAAATGTGTGTGAGTACTATTTCCCATTTGACCAGCACTAATTGAAGGCGGTTGGGTGTAGTAATTACTATGGTGGTTGGTAGCTTCAACCCAACCACCCAACATTTATGAGTGCAATGTACTTACTTAAAAACCCAAAACCACAAACAGACCACTACAAATCTGAAATGGAAATTTTGCAGGCTGATTTATTTGGTATGATGCAAATATTTCTTAATTCGACCTTTTTAGATTTTATTTGAAAATGACTGTTCATAACAGTTCTCATGCATACCTTTTTTTGGAACAGGATCATCTCGTGAACATGGTGCTTACCCGAAACCAACGCGTGAAAGCTTTGTAGCATGGTCCATTTTGGAGTGACGACGAGGAACATATGTGCCACGACCTGTTCTTTGATATTTGCGAGTCCAAAAATCGTATCCACGATGCGGACATTTTCAACAGCATTTGGTCTGAGCTCGCGACGAGTTTGTCCGAGGCCATGGAGAAGGAATACACCATTGAGGTGGTGAGATCGAAGATCCAATGGCTGCGGACTCATTTTACCTCGTTCCTTTGTTGGTCTGAGCTTCCTGGGGTCCGATTTGACTGCCAATCGGGTGACGTTCAAGTCACTTCAGCCTACCACACGCACATCGGGCAGGTTATGACCACTGATCTTTACTCGCATAATTCCTGGTTCTAAAAAATCTATAACGTAAATTGAGTGCATGTACACGGGCTTAAATAATAATGACATGGTTGCTGATCTCGTAATATTTATTTCTATTATCACTTAAATGAGTGCGTTGCGTGTGACACAATAATTATCTCATGCATGTTCTTATTAGCATTCATAGGGTTTCGTTAAAGCATTTTTGTTGACTTGATGTGCCATGATATGTTTTCTGTTCTAGTCACCTGTTCCATTTTTTGAGAGATTGACCTCCGCAAACACCCTATTGGACCATCATTGTAGTGTGACATACATCACGGTCTATTTTCATGTTGTTGTTTTTTTGTACAGGAATCGGACATCCAGCGCTGCTTTCGTATGTATGGATTCCCCCCTTTTGGAAGATGGAATGAGGTGTAGTAGATAACTCCACCGTAATTGATTGATATGTCAGGGTTTCATCTCCACAATGTATTTTTGTTGGTTATCACGAGCATAAACGTCATTTTTGATGCACCTTCTAGTCGACGTGATGGTGGTTGTCGGTAACTGAAGTTGTGTTAAGCTTCTTTTGTGGGGATGGTAGCATTAGGATTGCAAACTGTGACTTATTGTGTTTTATGTTTATGGTTTCGGCTGCGAACGCATTAGGATCTTAATCAAGGTAGTTGTGGTATAACTAGAATATTCGTGGGTACTTCTTAACATTCCATTCACTTGATATGGTGTTTGGATTAGTATTCTCCATGTGTCCTATTATCGGAACGCAATCTGCTTTGTCAATTTTAGTTTGTATGTTAGAACATGGTATTTAATACCCGTTTGTTGCTAACACATTTTATAAAATGCACATACAACGAACTCATTTCGAGAAATCTTCAATCAAGGGGAATTACACAATCTTCACATTTGGACAGTCCGAACTATAAGATATGTATAACAACCAAGAAGAAAAACACAAGCAAGTGACATTCAAAGTAGAGCCACACTCGGAAAGCCATGAGAGCCGGAGTTGATACTTATGATTATTCAACACATTACATACGATATTATACATCGTTCGAACCTCGACAGGATGAATTGCCTACTTGATGGGTATAACACACTACTTTATCAAGAGTACGCTTGCCAGATACACGCGTCAATGAGTAATTCTGTGCCGAAGTTGGCTCTTGATTAACCGATTTTTTAGAGTGACGATCACTAACATATTCATCGACGAGCCTACGGTTAAAAGAACTGTATTTTGGCTGACTCTCGAAACCATACAGGATGATTACTTCTCGTCGTGTAGCATATCTAGTTATCCTTTCTTCTTTCACCCCTCCTGTTAGGTTGCGATGAGGTGTCAACTCAATCACAGAAGTCGATGGGGCGGCTAACACATCATACAGCTCACGGAAAAGCACTTGGAGTTCATCCCAATCAGGATCACCATACAGCACATAAGCTTCACTTAACGACTCTTTCTGGGAAGACAAAGTTAATTGGGATAGTAAGTACTAAGCAAAGAACACCAAAGAATCCACATTCACTTGTCTGGAAAATTACCTTGATTAGCTCATTCCACACATGAGCTGGTGCAGAAATCATGTTGTGGTCATCGTCGTGACGAACACTGTGTTTTCGAAGTAGACACCAAAACACACGAAAGCGTGTTCGAAGGAGGTTAAGACGGTCATTGCACTCGGCGTAGGTGAAATGTTGGCTCAAGTAACGGTTGAGGTTGTCCGCTACGTAGACAATGGCTTCGGGAGAATTTTCCGCTGGTTTGAACAAACCTATTCTCCTAGCATGAACGAGCATCTTGATGACATATTTGTCGACGCGCGTCGTCCACCGCTTTGTGTATAAAAACTCTTCTTGACTTCTTATGCGAGATCTTTGCTCGAGGGAGGTATTTTTAGCTTCGTTCATTTCTTTCACTGTCACTCCTCGAAGGAGTATTACATAATGATGTAAACTAGGTCTAACAACACATGGTTTATGTGCACACACCTATATATATTTTTCTGTATATATAATTATATATGTACTTGTATGGTCATGGATCAATATGCAATGTTCGATATATATATATATATATATATATTATATAAAATTCATATATGTTTGTACCCCCTTTTCTTGTGTTGTTACATCAATTGCAGTGGAAAAGAATCAGTTTACATGACATACTGATGCAAGAAAGAATTTATTCCCCACTTTTTCAGTGTGTGGAGAATATATTCTCTGACATGCACTGTGACTTTGGTTCAATAAGGCCTCACCAACACATCAGAATGGCGTAATGCATTCTTGCAAGTTAATCACGCGGCGCCTAGAACTAACTGACATCCCACTTGGACTTCACTTGAGCTAGGCTCACAGCAAGTTACTAGAAACATAAATATTGTTAACATCAACACAAACTACAGATTTCATCAATAATATGGTACACCAGATTGTCTACTTGTATTGGTCGATAGACCTATTATTATTTGCACCGAATAATACATAACAAGTCCACTACCTAAGGTTACATCCATATTATTAAGTAGATCACAGTCTTCTGCCAAAATTAGATTACATAAGCAACGATCTTTCAACAAATTCCACTAATTGTAATTAAACTATGAAAACTCATTTTAGGAAAAACATGAGTACCATTGTCACAGTTACAATCCATGTAAAGTAAGAGGAATGGCTACGCTTCTCAGACTCTCCCCGATACTTTTCCGCATCGGTCCGATATGCATTTACCTTTTCACGTAACTCTTTAATTACGCGGTGCATTGCTTACTCGGAGGGATGATCAACCCATATGAAAATTTTACATTTGTTGGGCTGCAATAGAAACCACACCATCAATCCCAAGCACTATAAGTGCTGAGTAATCTTAAAGGCACACTTATAACAACTCCAGATTGTTTTCTTTTAAAACATTACAAAACAATAACTCAAATATTTGTACCCCTCGAGTAGGGCAGGACATGAAACGGCGATTTGGATTCCTCAATGTCTTTGATGTTTGAATCCTCATGGGTAGGTCACAATAACATGCTGTTGGGAGATCCCGTTGGAAACTCGGACACGTGAACCCCCATTCTGCGAACTGGAGAATGACGAACCATGTGAATTGCTCATCCCACTGCATTCATAACCCAGATAGAGTGTGAATATAGTTGCAAATCCGGCCTATTGAGTAAAGCTTTTCGAAATAAGAATCTAGTATAATTAACCCAACTCCTAAGTACGAGGTTTCCCCAAAAAACACGGCTCTTGAAAAGGTGACTCAAACTAATCACATAACCAATTGTAGATGCTCAGAACATGGTTAGCAGAAGTAATGGGAAAATTATACTTGCACAATAAATTACCATGACAGACATGGCGAAACCCCCCGGATAATCATGAAAGGGGTTCGTCTAGTGCGCAAGTAGTTGGCTCAATAACATCAGATACGAGATACATACCTAACACGTTTAGAATCGTTGTCTCTGGGTACCTCGGTGCTTGCCCTTGAATTTTTGGAATCGTCGCCAATCCCTTTCTTCTAATGGAGAAAGACCGCTCCGATGCTTTGGAGTTAAGCCTTCGATAGGCCTGCTAATTAAGAGGTATGGTCCAATGAATTAGAAAGTTCTTCCCCTGGATTATTGGCACGGTCGCCGATCCCCTACTTATATCGGAGACTACCACTCCGATCCGTTGAATTAAGGCTTCGAAACGCTAATAAATTTGCCGTTGTGGTCCAATGAATTAGCAGTTTCAACGAGGGCATTATTGTCTTTCTTACTGGTAATCCCAACCAATCCACGGAAATAAACGGGTATCTCCTAATTAATCAAGACCCCACTCCGAATACAATCATGCAGTACAAACAACGGATAATCGTAATCTTTAAAGTACTATCCTGACTGGAGAGATAATATAATCCAATCCTGTCCACCTTTGCAAACGCAACCTTGGGGAATATACTTGGATTCAATCGGTGTCTCAAGGATCTAATTTTCTAACAAAATTATGGATGTTAACGTTTTATGGATTAGATATAATTTTTGAATTCAATGTTTGTTCTTTTAATACTTATCTTATGTAAATATATATTGTATTCCTTGTTTGTCACATGTTAAAATTTAATTACCTTCGAATCGTATCACTGAACATGTTCTTATATGAAAAATAAACCTTGTTTAGACAAAAAAATAAAAATAAAAATAAAAAACATTAAATTTAAGGTGATAACTCAATTGAAAAATCACACACAAGAACATGTGTATATGTGTAAACTAATTCGAGTTTCAAATTTCATATGTTTGAACTTTGACCCCATAATTTGCTCTTTTTTTAATTGTTGGGAAGTTTAAAACCATGAATTTAGCGAATGCATGTTAACGAATTCCGAATTCCGAATTCTGGGCTGTATTTCAATATGGACATTCCTGGTTGAATATTTCAGGTGATAAGTTTATTGTTGGTAAAATTGTGTTTATGGTTTTCTTTTAGGGATAATTTTTTTTCGCCCTCAATGTATGCAATTTTCTTCACTTTACCCTCCGAAGTATTTTTTGTTCCACTTTGCCCCCTAATGTACAATAACTTTCGACGTTGCCCCCCAAACTTTATTTTCGGTGGAATATTCCTTCTAAATTCCATTGACGGGCAGTTGGGGGGAAAGCGAAAGAATTTTATAGTTTGGGGGGTAAAGTGCAAAAAATCTTATAGTTAGTGGACAAATTAAAATAATATAAATTTTAAAGTTTTGTTATAAAATCTTATATTTAAAAAAGATATATAATTTTTATCTTATACTCACACACACACACACACACACACACACACACACACAAAGTTATCAATACAATTCCAATTTAGAAAAAAAAAACCATAAAAATCTCCAATTAATATTTATAATTTTCTAAATATAAATATTGTCAATACTCTTTTATATTATTAAATATGAAACACATGACTAAGTATTATGTAAATTATTAGGCTAAGTAACATAATAATATATTATTATGTATTATGATTGAACAAAATAAAATAAAGGTGTATTTCGTATATGCATTATAATATTATGATACGAAAATAAAATTATCATTCGATATTATTATTTGTATAAAAAGTGTGATTAAATACTATATTAATCATGAGTACATTATTATATAAGATTATAATTATCGAATGATTAATATAATTAAAATTTGATATTATAAGATTTTAATTATATTAATCATTCGATAATTATAATCTTATATAATAATTAATGTACTCATGATTAATATAGTATTTAATCACACTTTTTATACAAATAATAATATTGAATGATAATTTTATTTTTGTATCATAATAATTTACATAATACTTAGTCATGTGTTTAATAATTAATAATATAAAAGA
>BMAC01000039.1:1413906-1428152 GCA_014905375.1 Phtheirospermum japonicum
GGGTGGACAGTGGCATGTTTTTTATTAGTCTTTGTGCGTATGAAAGCAGATTAGATCTGTTTTAAAATGGATATGCTGACGGGCACGACACCCGTCAACAATTTTTATTTGTTTTTTTAATTATGCTAACGGGCTAGTACCCATCAGCAAAGCCGCCTGTTAGCGGCCCGTCAGCAAATCCGTTGCTGAATTAAAATATTGACGGCTTGCTGAAGGGTAGCTGACGGGCTACTCGCTGACGACCTTTGCCCATAAGCAAATGCCGCCCGTCAGCATATGTTGACAGTTTTTCTGCCCGTCAGCAAAATCCATTAATAAACGCCTGTTTTTTTTGTAGTGATTCGTGCAGGGTGCTACTCTTTTTCTTTGCCTTTTATTTTAACTTCTTCACCGAAAATCAATACACCGGTTTCGTTTTTTTTTCCTATTAAAACGTTCAAAAAACTTACAAATTTGGACAATTTCAAATTGAAACTATTTTTTTTTGATTCATCTGAGTATTTACTACAATTTTGAAATTGAAATTATTTTTGGGGCTTTTTTTGTTCTATATTTCTTAATCTTTGATTGCATGCGTTTATTTTATTCTCAGAATTTTTAAATGTTTATTTCATAATATATTGGAGAATTCCTTTGACAAAGTTCGATTCAGTTTTATAGATTCATTAAGAATTCAAGAACCCTACAATTAAATGAATGTAAATACTACAATTGAGTAAACATGAAAATTCTAGGTTTGCTGAAAGACTTGGGAAACATGAATTAATTGGAAATGCTATAATAAATTGTGTCACTTACTGTAATTATTTGTTTGCTACAATATAGGGAGTTTATGTCTAATTTTTAAACTAATATATAAATATATATACACTAGTTTAACACCCGTTTATTACACGAGATTTATAAAAAATTAAATATAAAAAATATTTGTAAAGATTACAAAGTTTTACATTTAATTGAAAAATTGAAAGTATTATATTTACATACTTATAAAAATTCAAAAGATGTCACATTCTCAACCCGTCTCTAATCTATATTAATTAATTATTATTAACCCATTTTATATATATTTAGATTAAATTTTTTAATAATTATAATTACATATTTTGAAAATTTCAAAAGATTTCATACTCTCGAGCCTTCCCGCATTGTGCAATTATCTATATATAATTAATTATTATTATATAATTTTTTTTATATTTAGATTGAATTCATTACTAATATTTAGTTACATACTCCAGTTATTGAAAATATATCACAATTTACCTATATAGAATATTTAAATTTTCAAGAATAAATTATTTCAACTTTTATTATAAATATAATTTATTTAATTATTTTCATAAATAAGTCTTTTTTTTAATTAAAACTACTTCATATGTGATTTGTCTTTTAATTAAAATAATTAATTTATAATTATATATAAATTATTTATATTTTTATATTTGGAGTATAAAAGAAAATTATTGAATTAGACAAAATATAATAAAAGAAAACTATTAAGTTAGGTTAAATATAATAAAAAAAAATATTCAATTAGGGAAGATATAATAAATGAAAAATATTAAATTGGGTATACATTAAGCTCAAATGATACCAAGCAACTGAAGCACCATAATCTTTTATTATCAAAGCGAAACATACGAAGCAGACACATAGATTAAGAAGATTTTGCGTTAATATATACTTGTTTAACACCCGTGTATTACACGGGACTTATCAAAAGATAAATATAAAAAATATTTGTGATAATTATTGAATCTTATATTTAAAATAAAAAATTAAAATAATGTATTCTCAACCTGTGTCTTGTACATGTCTAATCTATTTATTAATTATTATAAATATTAAATAATTTTGTATTTTATGTTTAAATTAAACTCATTAGTAATCTTAGTTGCATACTTATAAAAATTCAAAAGACGTCATATTCTAAACACGTGTCTAATATCTATTTTCTTAATTATTATTATTAAATAATTTTATATAGTAATGTTTAAAATAAATCCGTTAATAATTATTAGTTACATATTTTGATATATTCAAAAAATTCATACTCTCAACCGTGTCGCATTGTACTTGTGTCTAATCAATATTTATGAATTATTAGTAATTATTTTATGTTCAGATTGAATACATCACTAATATTTAGTTACATACTTAAATTATTGTACATAACTCCTGTTTTACCTATATAAAATATTTGAAACTCCTAAAATAAAATTATTTCTAAATTATATTATTAATAAAACTTATTTAATATTTTCATAATAACATTTTTTTGTAATTAAAATTATTTCTTATGTAGTTTATCTTTTAATTAAAACAAATAATTTATATCTTATCTACTAATTATATATGACTTATTTATATTTTTATATTAGGAAAATCAAAGGAAAGTATTGAATAAGTAAATATATAATAAAAAAAATTAAATTATATAAGATACATTAGCAAGAAATTATTAAATTAGTTAAATATCAGGCTCGGATGGGACATAAGCAAATGAATCACCAGAATTTTTTATTTGCCAAACGAAGCATACAATGCAGACACATAGGTTAGGAGGATTTTGTATTAATATATAGGGTTGATATATTGAGTTCAAATGAGAACCCCGTCATTATATGTGAACATAGGGACTAATCTTGGCTTTAGATCTAATCATGTGTGTGGCCAAGATTTTTTCTATTTTCTTAATTTTATTAAATCAATAATATGGTATGTAAGGGATGTTTATGTCTTTTTACCTAATGTCTTTTAACCTAATGCACTGTGATTAGATCCCAACGCAGCCCCCTTTTTCTTCTTTCTTTCTTCTTCAACGCAAGAAACCTGCGGGGATTTGAACATGTCCGATTTCGGATTGTCGGCTCTGTACGAGAATCGAAGCAGCGACGGGCTCCTCCACACCCAGTGCGGGACGCCGGCGTACATCGCATTGGAGGTTATGAGGACCAAGGGCTACGACGGGGCTAAGGCGGATATCTGGTCGTGCGGCGTCAATTTGTATGTCGGGACCCAAGCGTTTGATTTCTGGTCGTTCGGCGTCGGATTTCTGGTTTGTATGTCTTGCGGCGTCGGAACCCAAGCATTTGATTTCAAAACTACTCGTTTTGAATCCGGGTAAACGGATCTCGATCCCGGGTATAATGCGGGTCGAGTGGTTCCGAGAAGGTTTCAAGCGACCACATGCATTTTCCACCCATGAATCGATTTTCGAAAAAATCGACGGAGGTTGCTGGGGGCGGCCGAGGGCCGGAAGGGGCGGCTATCGGTGGCGGCGGAGGTGTCCAAGGTAGCGATGGTGAAATTTGGCGGCTATGCTGACCAATTATTTTTATTCGAAAAAGCATTGTTAGGGTAGTACGAAAGCACTGTAACAATATAAGAAAAGCACTCCAATTTTACATACTGCAACTATATGTCCAGATTCATGGTGCTTTTTATATAGTACTGTAGTGCTAAAATTAGTCATATGCGATACTTTTACTATCCAGTTTTTTTTAATTTAATTATATGTATATTTTTTTTTTACATTTTAAAACATGCATTATGTATCTTAAATTGTAGATCTTGAGAATGTGATTAATTTGATATATAATTCATTCAAAACGAATAAAAATTGAAAAAGTTATGATTTATTGAAGATTTGAGTTTTATTTCAAATTCTTGAATTTGCAGTTTATAGACGAAAATTGCGATACTTTTTATATACAATCGTAGTGTTTTCTTTATTTACATGGTGTGCTTTCTAAATAACAATGTAGTTTGTTATATGTCCAAAATACCCTTTTAAATTATTTAATGCATTATTTTAAATAATTATCCTGGTGACATGTCATGTTTTCGACCATCCAAATTATCCAATCTAATAATCAAAATTAGTCCATAAGTTCGCATATAATGACGGGTTCTCATTTGAAGCCACCCCTATATATATATATATATATATGTTCCCTACAATTGAGGAGATTTCTGCTCTATTTTTTTTGTGATTTTTCACTTCCCACAATTGAAAACTTTCATTAAAGATTCACACATATTCGACTGATATAAACATTGATATAATTATTATTCTTTGTAATGGAATTATATAACATATGATTCCTTAACTCCCGTATCTACCAAATAACCTTCTACATATTTTAGAGCCCTTTCATTACTCTGCTATTAGTATCTGCAATAATACGAAACCTCCATTTCCGCCTTAATCTTAGATTTTTCCTAAAATAATTACAAATTTAGTCTTCTCCAAGAAACAGAAAGTTGATTCTTCGGAGGTTTTACGCTGCCCCCTCTCTGTTTTTTTTTTTCCGAATTCTCCACAAAGTAATTTTTTCTCAAAAATTATACGAAGTACATAACAAAATTTCTGATTAATTTTATATCCACCCATCAAATTATCCATTTTTTGATTTTATTTCTCCAAAATCTTATTTTAATTATTAATTTCTAATCAACAGTTTTACTGATTAAACCAGCATATTGCAATTGAAGACATATTGAGGTCTTCATTACAATACTTTCGGGAGTCGTTGGATGAGATCTTGAAATGACTCAAATTCATTAGTCAGATCCCTCCATCAAAAATGTGTTTGATGCTATTCGATTTTTATATAATTTCAGATTAAATTGATTTCTTATTCAGTTATTTTTTATATTATAGGTTTCTTGTTTTTTTTTGTTGCAAGTATTTATATAATTCGCTAATTTTTTGATACGATTTATTTCATACTATTAATGAAAAATTCATTTGTTATTTAATTATCATATTTTAGTTTCAATTTCAATTTGTGCTCTTTTCGTTTCTTCAGTGATCGGCTCATTTTGTTGCTATCTATTTAATCAGATTTGAAATTTCTTTGTTGGGTTTTATATGTGCAAGATGGCATTTCTCGTAGTCGATATTGTATTTTGCGAATGTTTTTGTTGTTGGAATTTAATGTTTGATCAGTTTACGTTGTTTTTATTAATTTTGCCAACATTCATTTTTTATCGACTTTGTGAGTATTCATTATTTTTTTTAGAGAATATACCATGGACATGAGGTGCATCCAGAAATCTAATTTGTATATAAGTGATATATATCATCACATATAGTTGTACATATTATCACATATAATTGATACATATCATCACAAATAATTGAAATTCTAAACCTAAAATTTAAAATCTTAAAATTAAAAAATAAAAAATTAAACCCTAAAAATAAAAAATTAATCCCTAAAATGAAAAACTAAACCCTTAAATTGAATATTAAATTTTAAATTCTAAATTTATATCATATATCATCACATATAACTGTCACATATTATCACATATAACTAACACATATCATCACATATAACTGGTAGAATGATAAATTTTTGCCGGGACCCTAAAATGGAAAATTAAATAAAAAAACTAAAAACTAAACCTTAAAATGAAATATTAAACCCAAAAAATGGAAAGCTAAACCCTAAAGCATAATACTAAATCCTAAAATGGAAAAGTAAACCCTAAACTCTAAATTTTTGCCACATATCATCACGTATAACTGTCATTTATCATTATGTAATACAGGGTACACCTAGCAAGGTGCACCCAGGTGACCTAATAAATTGTCGCATAGGGTTTGTTGGCATTCACAACAAAAAAAGCAGATTTTCGAGGGATTTTTCCCTCGATTTTGAGGTGAAATCCCTCGGTTTTGGGCAAAACCGAGTGAAAAACCGAGGGAACCATTCCCTCGGAAAAACCCTCCTCGGTAAAAAATTTTCGAGCGGCAATTTCCCTCGAAAAACTAAATCGAGGGTCTGAACCCTCGAAAATATCCACCGTACAACCCTCGGAAAAACCGAGGGGTTAATTTTCCTCGGAAAACCGAGGGCCTCTTATCCCCTCGGAAATCCGAGGGGTTAAGTTCCCTTTGAATACCGATGGCTGTATTTTCCCTCGAAATACCGAGGGCAGATTATTTCCTCGATTTTTGATATTCTCGAGGGATTTTACCCTCGATTTTTATTTTTTTAATAATTCTTTTTTATTTTTTGGAGGGGTTTTTCCCTTGGTTTTTATTTATTTTTTTAATAATTTTTGATTTTCAATTTCAATTCCTGTTGAATTATTAAAATTCCCCAAAAACTTGAAAAAAAATTATTAATGAAAAGATAAATAAATAAACTAATTATTATAAAAATATTTAAAAATTTAAGAATTATTACATGCGTTTGACACAGTAACAAAGTTTATATAAAAATCAAACTGTCCTATGGATGGGAAGGGGGTTACTGCTGCTGGAAACGAGCATACATGTCAGCCATCTGAGCATCCATCCGCGCCTGAAATGCCTCTTGCTGGCGGCGCAACTCCTGACGCTCTGCCTCCTGCTGCCGGCGCTGCTCCTCACGCTCTGCCTCCCGCTGCAGGCGCTGCTCTTCACGCTCCTCCGCACGTCGTCGCTCAGACTCGGCGTATTGCTGCTGCATCGCCTCGAGCTCCACCCTCTGAGCCTGAAGCTGCGCCTCGAGCTCTCGGGTCCTATCAGCCTGGGAAGAGGTGGAAGAAGAGTGGCCTGTGAAAAAACCCTTCACGGCAGCCACCACCTTCCCATACGCGCCGGTGCCGTAATGCCGTTCCTTGCTCGACCCGACGACGCCTAAGAAAACCCGGTCATGGTCAACCTCGCTACTCGCCTCCTGGGAAGACGATGCACGTTCCTTTTCCTAAGTCAGCTGTCACTCGTACTCCTCCTGAAATACAACTCGTTATTAAAATTCTACATTAAATTCAAAGAAAAAGTTAAAAATAAGAAAGAGACTCACATTAATAATACTAGATCTCGTATCGATCCACGCGCCGTCTTTCTTTTGGTGCGTACGTAGAAAAAGACCGTACACCTTAGCCGGCTCACCCGTCTCCCACTCCTGTATCCAAATAGAATTTTAAAATAATTAACATTAAAATTAAACAAATAAATATTATATTATTATATTTTAAATTACTTACGATATCCAAAGTATAATCGATACTAGATCTAGCTCCCCGTGTGCTTCGACATCCCGGTACCTGGCCCAGCAGGCTCGATCCTCCTGTTCTTGCTGCACTGCTCGGATCTGGCCTTGTTCTCGGGCTTTTCCCACTCGACCTTCCAAGCCCTAGTTGAAATGCATGATATATAAGATGGTATAAATTATATGTTATAAATAAAAAATTCTAATTTAATAAGAAAACATATAATATAATCGTTTACCTATACATCTCCTCGAGGAGGCATTTAGGCCTCCCACCACCATGGGCGAAAATATACTGCTTACACTCGTTAAGCTGCTTCCCGTAAATCTCCCCGATCATCGAAAAAATACACCCTGTATCTGTCCATCACTATACTCCTCCGGGTCCCAATAACAAACCTCCTACAAAAATAAAACAATAATTACAATTCAATTGATAAATGTATATGATTGTGTATTTACGGTAAATATTAATAAATTTGGATATAAAATAATAATTACCTTAAAAATCTTCCACCAGAACTCCTTAGTCTCCTTAGGGACCCGCCTTATAGCACCACCCGGCGGGATGGAGATACTTCTCAAAAATCTCCCGGAGTATAGTGGCCACCTTGCCCCGTCTGCTGTGCAGCCTGTATTCAATTGTGTTTTTTTTTTTGTTATGAATAAAATTTAATCATAATGATAATTATAAATTTAAAATCATTAATTTACTTACTTTTTCCCTACAATACAAACCTGAACTCCACCACTCGGCGGTGGGACCAACTGCCGTCATGATGTACCCGCATCGGATGGGGTCTGTGATGGTGTATGCGACGTCGGCGTCGGGGTCTGATAAGTTATCTGCGCTGAATGATCAGTAACGAGACCCATGTAGTCGGTGTTGAAATCAGCTAAACGATTAGCCGAAAAAGTATCTGATCGACCCACGCTACCAGAAACTCGACGCAACGGCATCTGATAAAATTATTAGATAATAATACGAGCATTTTATAAAATACCAGTATATATTATATACCAAACATATTAATAAACCCAAATTAAAAAAATAGATATAAAAAAAGTGTGTTTTTCAATAAGAATAAATTACATATATTTCAACCAAACTAATCACTTTCACTACTATTAAAGGTATCACCAAACTCATCTTCATCCGTATCTTGATCTGTATCTTGATCGGTAAGTAACTCTTCTTCTGTATCATCATTTGTCTCGTTACCAAGTTCCTCCACGTAATTATCATTGAGGTCGTGCAACTGAAAATCGACATCGTCGAGTTYWATCGGACTMCGTGTATCTATAGCTTCCTCTTGAAATGATTCTTCTYGTAGAGGRTCGATAAACTCAACATTTGATCTCGCCTTGATTTTACWCYTTGCCCACCAGTCCAYTTTYTCTCGTCTCAAACTTGGGTATGCACAATAGTATACTTGTGCAGCTTGGGAAGCAAGTACGAAAGGTTCATATCGATTGAACCTACGCTTATGATTGATATCGACAATCTTATAATTTAGATGGACTTTTGTGCCTGCAGTTGTTGGATCAAACCATTCGCAATTGAAAAATAGTGTGTTTTTCTCCGTTCGGCCGGTGTATTTGAGCTGCACAATTTCTATGAGACGACTGTAATAATCATATTCGGTTGCCCCATAAGTTGACCCTTTAATACATACTCCACTGCTCGATGTTTCTTTGTTAGATCCGTGCTCCAATGTGTAAAATCTATAACCATTTATCTTACATCCGGTATACGTTTTCACACATCTTGATGGACCCTCAGCTAGACTCCTAATGTTCACGTCGATCACATTTTTCAAACAATCTCTGGCCTATGACATTGGCAAATTATTTTTAATTTGAAAATATATTATATAAATAGATATCATAATTATATGATATGCATCTCGGTATCAAACGTCTTACGTAATGTTTGAACCAATTGGCGAACTCATTTTTCAATCTTTCGTTGATCCTATCATCAGTAATGTTTGGTTCGAGACGTTGAATGCTCTTCGTGTAAATACTACGTATAATGTTACACAATTGAGGAAAAAAGTATTAGTACATCTATATATATGTATAAATTGACATTATAAAGTGGAATGAGTATTCATACCTAACATATTCTTCGACCTCCACACAATTTAGCAACACGTATATCCTTGCGGCGTTGTATTCTGTTTTGCTTAGAAATCTTTTTCCCTTTGTACCAAACGTCTCTCCACATTTCTTAAACACCGAGGGAATTTCATCACCGTCATCCACACAATTCTGACCGAAGTCATTTTTAGGCAAATTTATTCTTTTAGTTGAAACGTGATCTTCAAAATAGTACGAACTAAAATTTGATGCCTCGTCGACCAGATATGCATTTGCTATCGACCCTTCAACACTCGCCTTATTTTTCACGCTGTTCTTTAGTTTGCGAAGATACCTCTCGAATGGGTACATCCATCTATACTGTACTGGGCCAGCAATTCTCGCTTCATACGCAAGATGAACGGGCAGATGCTCCATCGAGTCAAAAAAACTTGGAGGGAAGATCAGTTCCAGTTGACACAATATTAACGGAATTTCACATTCAAGTCGACTCATATCTTCGGTGCGAATGACTGTTGATGTGAGATCCTTGAAAAACAAACTCAATTTGGCTAGAGCCTTCCACACGTTCGGAGGAAGCAGTTCACGAAAGGCTATTGGTATCAACCTCTGCATGAATACATGGCAATCATGACTCTTCATCCCGATCAAACGAGATTCCTTCTTGTCGACGCAACGCCCCAATTTGATGCGTACCCATCTGAAAATCGAAGAGATTTGACCCAATCGCAAACGACAGCTTTCGACGGCTTATCAAGTGTGTAACAGGCTTTATGACACTTTCCTGACCCATTTGGCGCCAACTCTGAGCGATTACAATACTCATTCAACTCTTCCCTATGCGTGTCCTTGGTTTTCCCTTTGACATTCATCACCGTATTGAAAACATTGTCACACACATTTTTTTCGATGTGCATAACATCTAAATTGTGACGAATTAGATTTGTCCTCCAATATGGAAGATCCCAGAAAATGCTTCATTTTCTCCAACCAGATGTTCGAAATATTTGCGCGTTAACGAGTGCTGCATCCAGTTCAGTGACTTTTAGAAGCCCCAATCTTTCTATTTCTGCCAAAACTTCAATCCCTGAGCGCACTTCCGGCGGTGGAGTCTCGATAGATCTTCTTTTTTGAAATCGTCATTTATCTTTTCGAAAACGGTGATCATGCTCAAGGAATTTTCGATGATTGTCGAACCACGATTGATTTCCACTGCACTTAAGAGTGAAGGCGTCTGACCGTTCCATACAGTAAGGACAAGCTTTTTGACCGGCCGTACTCCATTCGGACAACATAGAATACGCAGAAAAATCACTGATTGTCCACATAAGGGCTGCTCGCAATTGAAAGTTTTGTTTCTTAGATATATCGTATGAGGGAGCCCCAACCGTCCACAACTGATTTAATTCGGCGATTAGAGGTTGAAAATGTATCGCCCCAAATAAAATACTACCTTACTAGTAATATAAATAAATAAACAAACAAAGTCTCACCTTCTGTTCGTTAAACTTGTTGTGTTGGTAGATTTAATACGACTAAATTTTATACAAACAATACTAAACTGATAAAAGATAGCCCTAGCCAACGAGAACAATATTAAACTGATAAAAGATAGCCCTAGCCAACGAGCCACTCTTCAACAGGAGGATCGAGATCTGGGTCACTCTCAAAATGTCGATATCTGGAGAGTTTGGTTTTAAAACAAAAGAAAGCGTGAGCTAAAAGAGCTCAGTTAGGGACAAAATTGAAAAGACAAATTTTCTTTTAAAATATAAAATCTACAAGAGTTAACAAAATAATTTTCATAAAATAATCAAAGCACTTGGTGTGCAAAATTATTTTCATGAATGTAACAAAACTTTAGTCAACAACAAACACATTATTCAATCAAATTATGACTTCAGTATTTTAATCAAAATTAAAATATTTTAGAAAGATTAAACAATAGATTTTCCAAAAGTAATACAAACTTATTTTTGAAAAATCAATTGAAACAGTTAACAGTTGAACAGACCGGAAAATCTATCTCGTTCTAAAACAGTCAGTCCAATTAGTGAGTGTCCAGGTACGGAACTCTAGAGATGGCTCCCGCGCATAACACTTAGCTCCCGAAGGACTCTGGAGGTGGCTCCCACGCGTAGAACTTAGCTTCCGAACTAGATTAACTCACATAAACGTAGAATCAATGTCGATCAAACATGACCCATACGTTTTCCGCTCATCATGAAAGATGACACTCCAGGCCGAAGCCTCATTTGCCTTATCCCTCCCAGTAGGCTCGACGTCCCTTTAGCTATGGGATTCAAACCCAGGGTACGTCATATTTCGGAATATACCCAAACTACGACCCAAATCCTTCCGTCGTCTCCGACCCGACCAGGAAAAATGGGAATAGGTACCACGAGTAGTCAAGCAAGAACCAAAGGCAACCTGCTCGATTGATTGCCCAAACTACTCGTGCCTGACAGACAGTGACAACGACAGACAGTAACAGGCAGTAACAATTGATAACAGACCGTCAACAACAACAATCGAGTTCAAATGATATCTTTGATATAAAATCATATAATTGAATTTATGATTAAGCACAAAGGCAATGCACACTTGCATATTTTCCCTCAAAATACTATTTTTCAAAAGACTATACAAACAGGAAAATATGTTTAAGCAACAAGTGCTTCTTGATTTGGAAAATCTCAAACTTTCCAGTTAAAAATATTTTACTCGCAGAATAACACAAACAACGCATTATAATTTGAGAATTTTCAAACTTCCCAGTTTAAGAAAGTTTTACTCACCTTCTTTGAAGTTCTTTTCAGAATCAAGCATAAAGCTACGACGGCTTTACGAGGTTTCCGATCAGTACATGAAAGGTCTCGTCACTTCCGAATAAAAGTCCATGTTGAGTTCTAAAATATATTATAATTATAAAAATTATAAATATAAATATATTAAAGTAATATCTAAGGTCATAAGACACTTGTAAAAGAAACTAATTGACTTGATCGTGAAATAGTATAATAAATACGTTCGATCTCGGTTCTAGAAACCTGGAGTTCAAAAGGGTAAATCCGTAGAATGATGTTATAACGAAATTATGGTTCGAATTTGAAATCATTTGAAAATCGTTTGACCTATTTAAACTCATAAATAAGAAAATTGAATATTAATAAATACTTTATAATAACACTACAAAATATTGTACCAAGTTTAATCAACAAGTCAAGTTACTATTTAATAATATTGATATTCTAAAGAAAACTGACTTACACTAATGCCTCCACCTTAGTAACTATTTATTATTATAATTAATTATTGCTATTATTATTATTATATTATGGTTTACTCAGTAACGGTAAGTATGTATAAGTTAGTCTCAAGTTGATCTTATAATATAAAGATACGTATGATACATCATTTAAGTTATTAGTCCAAATGAAATAAAATAGAATGATAATCTAATTTTTTTTTATAATATTAAAAGTTGAAGTAGGTACTATCACTAAGGAATGAGTAGGTGTTGGGTAAAACCGGTCTCATACAATGAGACCACATTTTACCATTTTGTAAGGTGATCCAAACCCAGGAAACAACCCAAACCCAGACCCAACAACCCAAAACTGGACCCAATCCTCTTCAATTTTTCAAATTTATCAGAAAAATAGTAAAAAAAATCAGAAAAATCTGAAAATTTGCAGGTTGGTGCGCAACAATAAGAAGAACAATCGTACAATCCAGAATTGCAAAACGATGAACAACGAATATTCGGTGAATTTTTTCAATTTTCAGATTAGCCGAAAAAATAGTAAAAAAAATCGAAAAAATCTGAAAATTTGCAGGTTGATGCGCAACAATAAGACGAACAATCGTACAATCCAGAATTGCAAAACGATGAAAAACGAATATTCGGTGAATTTTTTCAATTTCCGAATTAGCCGAAAAAACAGTAAAAAAAATCAAAAAAATCTGAAAATTTGCAGGTTGATGCGCAACAATAAGACGAACAATCGTACAACCCGAAATTGCAATACGATGAACAACGAATATTTGGTGAATTTTTCAATTTTTCAAACTAGCCGGAAAAATAGTAAAAAAAATCGAAAAAATATGAAAATTTTCAGGTTGATGTCCAACAATAAGACGAACAATCGTACATCCCAAAATAGCAATACGATGAACAACGAAAATTTGGTGAATTTTTTTCAAATTTTTTGGAATATTTGGTGAATTTTTTCAATTTTTCAAACTGGCCGGAAAAATAGTAAAAAAAAATCGTAAAAATTTAAAAATTTGCAGGTTGATGCGCAACAATAAGACGAATAATCGTACAACCCAAAATTGCAATACGATTAACAACGAATATTTGGTGAAATTTTCAATTTTTCAAACTAGTCGGAAAAATAGTAAAAAAAAATCGGAAAAATTTGAAAATTTGCAAGTTGATGCCCAACAATAAGACAAATAATTCGTAGATTCCAGAATAGCAATACGAAGAACAACGAATATTTGGTGAATTTTTTCAAATTTTCAAACTAGCCGGAAAAATAGTAAAAAAAAATCAGAAAATTTTAAAAATTTGCAGGTTGATGCGAAATAATAAGACGGATAACCGTATAGCCCAAAATTACAATACGATAAACAACGGATATATGGTGAATTTTTTCAAATTTTCTTGAATATTTGGTGAATTTTTTTAAATTTTCAAATTGGCCGGAAAAATAGTAAAAAAAATCGAAAAAATCTGAAAATTTGCAGATTGATGCGAAATAATAAGAAGAACAATTATACAGCCCAGAATCGCAACATGATGAACAACGAATATTTTGTGAAATAATAAAAAACTTGTGATATTTTAACAATCTTTTGTGATACTTTAACAATGTTTTGTGATACTCAAATAATTTGAGTTAAAAATGTTACTTAACTATGCTTTATTGTCTTCGAGCAATAGTCCTCCAGATAGGTGATGCGTATGTTGTGGAACTCACCGTGAGACGATCTGCGGTGGCACAGGATGTCGAATTGGTCGAGGAGGAGAGTGGTGAGGCCGCGTTTGGCCGACTTCGATTACTGTTCCAACAAAAGTGTAGCGAGCGACGATGGCCGACGGTTGGTTGCCTGTGGCGGTTGTGAATACAAGAGGGGAAG